>JAWWEN010000038.1:2206222-2244613 GCA_035582955.1 Sycophila texana
ACCGAATTACCAATATTGGTTTAATATTAGTCCAATATTGGTAATTCGGTCATTTCCAATATTCGTAGATATTTTTCTAAAAACATCATAAAATGATCCAAAAATACTCAATTGACATTTATAAAATGTTAAAATACGGAAGTTATCACCTCTGTCGGGGGTCCCGAGACCCACACCTTTTTTTACATACTTATTCTTCATTAAGGAAAAATACGAAATAAATAATAGTAATTCGGTTATTTACTATAGAATAATAACAATTCCATCTAGCCAACAAATTTAAATCCCCCTTTAGCGAATTAATAAAAATAGTGTCTTCAAGCATCGAAAAAAATTTTCATTACAATCACTTTATCCAATACAATTTATTGTTCCACATATAAAATAATCTTCGCGACTCACAGATTATTCCACCCCGAACTCGCCATTCAGGTAATAAAAGAGACCCCAAGGTGCAGATCGATCGGTCGCGCACCGCCGAAAGCGCATCACGTATATACGCTGCGACCGGAAGCGCGGAGCTTGCAGGGACCCCCGTCGGCGGCGTGCACGCGTGTCGTTCGCTCCGACCCCCCACCCTCTCCACTCCGTCGGGCACTCATTGATCACGGCCGCGGTGAATGGAGCGGAGGCGCATTGAGGGCCGAGGTCGTAGCGCGCGATGCAGTCCGCGACGAGAAATGCGCGGGCTCCTCTTTTGTTGCGCGCGCTTCGCGGAGGTCGTCCGGTTCGTAAGGCCAATGTAGCTTTTGACACGCAGCTTTTTTTCTCTTTCTTTTTTCTTCTCTTTCTTGTTCTCGCGTCGATGGTGCAGTGTAAGTATTGGAATCGCGGAGGCTTTGTGTGTATAGCTTTTTAATGCTTCGCGGTTTTTAAACGGTGGAGTGGAAAAAGGGGGGAGGGTTTAGTTTATATCTGGTGAAATTTATCGTGGCGGGGTTGAAGTATATAGTAATTTTTCGTGGGGGAAAGTTGAATGGAATGTCGATTTTTTTTAAGGACATTTATTTATTGCACGTTTGCAAAATTTTTTTGAGACTTGCGATGTATTCAGTAGTTAAGCGTTTTAATGGATATTTTATTAAAAAAAAATTAGGCTGTTCATTTGAATCTTCATTTTTTCCGAAAAGCTCGCTCAATAAGTTCTCTTTTTTTGGGACGTATAAAATTCTTTTAAACTATTCCAGTTGCGTAAGACTAATAGTTGTTTGTTATTGTTTAGTTATATCGTTAAAAAAACGTAAATCTAAAAAATTAATTATTTTGTAAGTGACATACGTAGATTAAATTAATAAAACTAACTTTTCTGATGAGGATATTGTGTGGTAGTCGAAGGTTATTTAATTGGAACGAATCTACGTAAAATCAGGAGGCGCGGTAGCGCCTCGAGGCAAGCCTAAGTTTTCTTATTATTCAATTGAATTAATTGCTATATAATTAATTATATTTACATGCTTTTAATGTTATTAAAGTTCATGTTAGTTCAATTGATACGTTTACGTAAATACCATTGCTTACAAATATAATCTACTTCTACTGGGGTTACACTAAACTACAAAAAGTGGTAACACATAATAATATATACAGTATTTCCGAATAAATAGAAACTTTATTTACTGTTAGTATAGATTTCATTCAGAGTGTTAGTATAGTCGTAAAAAGATAAGGAGTGAAAACTAGCAGTAGAGACATGAAAATGGAGAAGATTTTTCTTTTAAAAAATGATTATTTTTGGCTTACGCTGACGCTCGAAGATTTGCATTCGAATCCTGTATTTCTTGTATTTGTACCCTCGGCTGCGGCGAGACACTCAAACTTCTTCGTTTTTCTTCTTTACTTAAAGTCCTATCGTTCGCTAAATCTTGCTGTGGAGCGAAAAATATGCACCATTAATCATTCATTGCCTTCTTTTCCTTTATTTCTCACAAAAAAAAAAAAACGAATCGTCGATATTCCTCCGTGAACTCTGCGAGAAAAAAAAGTTCTTCGATTGCCTCCTTCTCATTGAAGTACTCCAGCCGCTAATTAATTTTCATTCGATTAAAAAAAAAAAAAAAAAAGAAACCCAATGAATGAGTTCCGGACAGAATGCCACGAATAATAGAAGTAACAACCGTATTTTTTCCCTGGCAATTCGCACGAAAGGCAGCGTTATGCTCTCATTTTAACCGCGAGCACCGTTCGTACCGTTAATTAAATTAAAATTTCATTGCGCACAATCCCGCGGTGGAAAAAAGTTCGAAATTAATTTTCCCTCCGAAGCGGCTTCCCCTCGAAACTATTTACCCCGCCGAATAGATGCACCTCCGCGTGTATACTGACGCAATTTCTATGCAAATTCACGGCCTTTTGATGCCGCCTCCCTTCTATTCATTTCTCATGCGAATTTTCAACATCGGCACCGTCGTTTACCGACCCTTTTCTTCGGCGCATGCGTCTTTTTTTTGTCGCTCGAGTTCACAGGGGGCCGATGCTATTCCTGCACCCTTAAACGACGAAAATCTGGCGAAAGCTTGTGAAAGGGTGCATTTGCATGGAGTGTCGCTCAAAAGTTTGGAAACGATTGCTTCACTTTTACACGAAAATTTTTCGATAATAAATTGGGCAAACGAGCAATAATAAAATTTACGAAAAAATGAAATGGCAATTTAAAAAACTACATTACAGTAAATTTTAGAACACGTTTATGAACATTTATATTATTGCCTGGTCAAATTTATAATTCTACCCTTTTGAAACGAGCTTTTTTTCGCGGCGAAACTCCCTAATATGCTTTTCATCGCCGGGATATTACGACCGTATTTTCATTCTCCGGAATCTCATGATAAGAGTTCTTATTTCAGAGGAATCCGTGAAACGTGCTTTTTCCAAAGTAACCTCGTGAAATAATAGCCTCAAATGAGCTTTCGCCGTTAAATTGAAACCAGCTTTTTTCCATCAGGAGTGACAATACGGTATTCGTTCACTATTCCTCTAAATATGTGAATATCACTTATTCTACGTTTCACTTACTCAATATGTGGAAGACTTATCATACACGCTGAGAGAATTTTAAAAAACGTAATTGCAAGCACTGGCACTTTTTTATGAAGACATCACCATAATTCTTACCTAAATCTTGAACGATTGGCGAAGCTTCGTAAGTTTTACAAGAAAGGCTCCACAAAAATAGCGAGAATTGTCCTGTAATAATTACAGAGCTTTTTTTCATAAAAATCATGGAGCTTTTCTTGCAAAATTTAAAAAGCTTCATTAATTAATCATATGATTCACCTCATAATTACGGTGATTTTTCCGTAAAAATTTCCGGTGCTTGCAAACCGTCCCGCGATTACTTTTTTTCGCGCAATTGTTACGGAGAGCTTCAGCATAATTTATACAAGAAAATTTTCTCACTGTAAAACAAATGTATATTCACACTTATTAAAAAAAAAATCACTTCTTCGCATTTAAAGTTATAAACTATTTCTCAAAATGTGCATGAGCTTGAGCACATTAAAAATGCATCCCTCGTGCAAGCTTTCGCCAGAGCTTTGCCGATCACGGAGGCTGTCGTTTGTAGAAAGCTCCACTCACCTTGGAGGCGGATGCCTTGAGCGCCCGTTTGCGCATCTCGCTGAGCTGAAGCTCGCGCTGGAAGCTGTAGTCGACGAGGTCCTGGCCGGCGGGGCGCTGCCGCTGCTCGCCGTCGGCCACGTCCGCACCGCTCGAGTACTCCACCTGAACCCATGGGCAGGCGCTTGGTGACGACGGCAGCGAGCCTTTGCTCCCCGGTCGCGGTAGGCGCGGCGACAGTCGCCGCAGCAGCGACACTATCTTCGACCTGCCGGGTCATTCGTCATTTTGTTTAACGACTTGGAGCTTTTTTAGGGGAAGGAGGCTGGGCAGGGGGGCATTGACAAAAATTTCTCGTAAAAATTATGGTGAAGCTTGCGTTGCAAAAATTACGTAGAAAACGTTAGAAAACGCGAAATTTTCATTTGCAATTTTCATTTGATCTGTACACTGAGAGAATTTTTTTGTAAAAATTACGAGGATTTTCACGTAAAAATTACAGAGCTTTTTCTGCAATCTTTTACGGGAAAATCACTGTAATTTTTATGTGAAAGTTCTCCTAGTGCAGCTGAATTAATCGTGTTATTCTTTCAATTTTTTGTATACTGTTGACTTTTAGAGCCATTTAATTAAACGGCTCTTTATTGTTTAGTCAATGAAATAGCTTTTTTAATTACTTCACAACGTATACTGACATATTTGAAAGAAAATATATTGGATGATTGTCCTAATACCTCGTATTTCTTAAAAAAAAAAAGCTCTACAAAATTTACCATGATTTTCCCGTAAAAATTATGGAGCTTTTGTTTTTAAAAAACCTATACGAAGCTTGACCAATCTTCCAAGGGTTCAAATAAAAACTATCCATTGATTTTTGTGTAAAAACGTCCTGTGTTTAAAATCATCCCAGCGATGACGTTTATCTACGAAATCTTTACGGTGAGCTTCAGAAATTTCTCTGAGTGTTCTTTCGATGCTCGGATGCTTGCAGGAAAACCGGGACTTTTCTTTCATTGTTCAAAGGGAAGTCGAGGATTTCTTTTTTACTTTCATGATGAATGAATGGAAAGGTAGTTGCAAGGACGTCCCCCTCACCTATTATACCAGACGTAAGCTCTCCGCGACGATTTTTCTTTGTATCCCTACAATAAACGGACACGAGAAGAGTACATGACATTATTTTTTAAAAAATAAATAATTGTTTTTTTCGAATTGCATTTAAAATGTTGCATTAATAATGTGCGATATAAATTTGGCTCGAGGTCAAAAGGATCGTTTTTTAAAGATGGCAAATAATTTACCATTGAAAAACGTAATTATCGGTTTTGCGCAGATTGTATACATATAAATATATCCTTTCGTATTGTGAACTTCGTAAACATAATAATTCATTCATACTCTTAAAACTCAGTTTCACGATTCAAAATGACCAAAGCAAGATCGATAAGTAAATAAAACAGAATGATTAAAACATTCGAAATGAAAATAAATTAGTTCCTCGCAGCGACCCATTTACGTAAAACCCCTGTATTATTTAAAATTCAGCCCAGTCGCGTATAATACACGTATATACCTATACATACACATATTTTATTTGACGCATTGTGTCTGGAGTGAAAGGACTTGTCGCGTTGCCAACTCTTTTTTAGCGCGAGATTAAAAGAACGGACGTGCAGCTTTTGAGTATAAAAAAAAATTGCCAACGACATACATTTTTTGGCGAGCTTCACTATTGCAGTATTGCCGGAAAATGTTTGTTATAATTTGCAACTTGAGTATATAATTTATGAAGTTTGTTACTTCGGGTATAAATCGCGGGAAGGACATCGAGCGTGGGGATCACCGGGAAGCACCTACAGGAAGCGCGGATCGCGCAGAGGGGAGGGGGAGTACAGTTCGGCAGTTTTCGAATTGAGGAAATAATTTACTTCGTGCTCGGTGTCTGGAGACTGCCACTCCTAGACAGTTGCTCGGCGCTGCGAGAGGCTTTTCGACAGTCCAAATTGCTCGAGTTCCTCTCGATGCTGCGGCCCACTCGCCAGTCCAGGCTATTGCTCTGCCGCCCGTGCAGTCCTGCAATGATTATACGCTCATGATAGGACTTTTTATTGCTTTTGTTTCTTTTTTTGTTTTGTTTAATTTTTTTTTTGTTCGCCGAAGGTAAATTGATTTGCTGCGGTTTAAAGCTCATGAAGTGATGGTGAGTATGTACATTCGTTGATAAGATTATTTTTTTTATTGTACGTTATCGTGTGGATTAAGCGATAAGATTAAAACTTTAGAAATTATAAAAGAAATTTAATAAAAACCAATAACAAGAAAAGAAGTTCAAATGTTATGTATTTAAAACAGAATGAAAAACAAAATTTTCTGAAATTAATTGAAAGTTATTCCAAATATTAATACGTCAATCCCTTTTATTTCATAAATCTGCATAGTTAAGAGTATTTTTTAAATCAACTTTCGTTCAATATGTTTAGTGATTGAAGAAAGTAATACTTAATTTATTAAAATAAAAATGAAACTTAAAATATTTTTTGCAGAGTTAAATTTGATGAGATGATATGTAGAATAAAAAAATTGCGTTTTGTTCCGCATGTAATATAGTGAAGTTCATAATGCGAATGAGATGTTGAGAATGAGATGTTGCGCTTCGCATTGCAGTTGTTATAAGAAAAATGCAGTCTACCTTGGTCGTGGCTGCCGTGTCCATGTTTCCATTCAAAGAAGCTGTTGCTCTTATTGACACTATAAATGTTATCACAGGATTTGGTTGCAAGGCTCGTCGCATGGTGGCGACGTCTAAGCAGTCTTGATACTGGTCCCAAGTTCCTACACATTTTTTTTTTTCAATATAAAAATTCGAACTCATAAGGTGTATTTAAATCTCCTGGGATGGATCGATTCTGTGACTTTCGTACGTTCAAGTAATTGGTTTGTGATGTACCCATTTTTTTATTATGTGCTTTACTATCTAAACACTCCTGAGACTTCTAATTGATTGTTATAATAGGCAGGTATATCTAATAATAGGGAAGAATGAATTTTGGGTTAGTAGGTGCTTTTTAATTAAGTACTGAAGGGATTTTTTTTTTTAATTTTTGAAGTACATACATAAGTTAAAGGATTGAAAATGTATGGAGGTCAACACGACGTGGAAAGGTGACGTTAAGTTTGATAATTTATGCAAATGTAATATTTCAAATTTGAGTTCATGATTAATTTAACCATTAAAATTTCTTGCGAAGTTTTTGCAGTTCTTGAATTGCTAATGGATTTTCAAGAGCTTTCGGTTAGTTTATTTCTTTTTCACGAAACTTGCTCTCAGTTTTATTTATTTTTTGGGTGTAGTTGAGAAAGTACATTAGACTAATGGGTTCAAAACCGCCGAGTTTTGAAGGAACTTTACAAAATTTTTTTCTTTTATTTATTTACTTTTTTTTTAAAGACGAATATTTCGAATAGCCTCTTAAAATTAAAAATACTGCAAGCCCGCATTTTGTTGATAGTCTCAAAAGCTCACTTGTGAAAATTTATATACAAAAAATTTGCAGTGTTTCATTAAATCAGGATTTATTTTTCTATTTTTTTTAACATCCACATACTGTACAATTTATAGATAAAAATTCATAGTAAATTTCAACAAAAAATTCTGCCATTGTTCTCAAAAAGTTATGTAAGATACATTCAACCTTCAATATTCCTTTACGCAAACACATTTTCAAGAAACTATTCGAACCCATCTCTAAAATCCTTCGAATTCAAACATCCGTGCCCAACTTGCTACCGCCCTATAGAACGTACGAAAGCCATACTCCAGTGTCAGAACAGAATCTCCTTGTGCAGAAATCAGAATCTTGGACGGTTGTAAATTTTGCAAAAAAAAAGCTCTGCAATTTTTACGTGAAAATCCCAATCCAATTTTACAGGGATTTTCTTCTAAAATTTACAAAACTTATTAATTAATTAAGGTTGAAGTCAATGATTCAAGACGAACCAAGTTGTGTTGATCATTGACTTCAACCTTAATTAATAACTCCACCACGAACGCTCGAGACTTCTACTTTCACATTTACAAAACTTAGTCAACCGTTCAAGATTCAGGTAAAAATTACGCTAATTTCCCCGTAAAAATTTACAGTATATTGCCAACCATTCCAATAACGATTACATTTTTACGGTAACTTATACGCGAAAATTATCGTAATTTTTCGAGAAAAAAATTCTGCCAGTGTAGGACGAATTACTTCTTGAATCTCCTGGTCTGCTCGATGGGCGGCTTGAGCTCGGCGGCGCGCGGCGGCGGCTCCGGCTCGGGGCAATAGGTGCCGACGCGCACGTGGCTGTAGGCCGCGCGCAGCTGCACGCCGTCCAGCGGCCGAAAGCTGGCCCGCTCGATCGACGGCACGCGCACTATCTCGATCTTCGGCCTCGCCTCCGGCTGCTCCATCATCGTGCCGCGCTCGGGCGCTCCCTCCTCCAGGCCCCGGGCTCATCCCCTCAGCCGGGGCTCATCGCCCGCCGATTATGATCGCCGCCGCGGGATTGACCCGCGCGCCGCACTCGTCGGGCCGCGCGGCGCGGGGGCTGATAGCGTTTACGAGGCTAATGCGAGCGCTCGTGCCTTATCGGCCCCTTCGCGCCGTGTATATATTTATAGGGCCGAGAGAGCGAGGATGTTCGGACTCCGACGAGCCTATAATTATTTGACGTCTCGAGTCGGTTTTTGTGGGCATACGTTTAACGATGCCGATTGGCGGGGGGAGACGAGTGTCCGACGGTGTTAAAATAAAAGTAGGTTGCTGCGAGAAATTCATTGCGGATCGATATAGTAAGCGTCGGGTGAAGCAATGACATGGATTTTGTTGAAGGGACACTGAGAAAGATGCGCTTGTGTGCGCAGTAAAATTTGCTGTGTTTAGCAGTAGGTACTTTGGTATTCGACCTAGACTGAATCCTTATATGTAATTTATGGTAGTTTTTGTAGTAAAGTTACGATGAAGTTCTTCAGAAAATATAATAAATTTTATTGTGAAGGATATATATGCACTGGAAAAAAAATGTTACAGATCCAATTAAAACTTTACTTGGCTAAATCCTTCTTACGGAATTATTTTGTTGACGTAACTTAAGATTTTGCTGAATAAACAAAGATTTTTAGTTAAAAAATAGATCTAGTTAAATATTAATTAATCTAGTTAATTAACTAAGTTTTATATAAAAACTTTGTTTAAATCAACTAAATGGTTTTATAAGGAGAATTCAACAAAATTTTCTTTTCAGTGAAGCAATTTTCTATTAAAAACGAGTATGTCCTTCAATTACTACAATTAATAACTATTTTTTTATTATCATTGTAGTAAATTTTAGAATTTTAAATAAAGATTTTTCTCAGTGGAGGAACTTAAAATTTTTGTTGTTGAACAACCGAGTGAAGTTGAATGAATTCGAGGTTTTGCAGGATTTTATTGTATCTATACTTATTATAAATTTCTACGTAATGATAAATAATTTTGTTAAATACTTTTTATATACTGATTTGTGCCTTTGTTATTTTTAAGTAATAATTATTTTAATACCGTCGACACTCCATCTTAAAGTCCACGTTCGAAGAACGAGTATTATGGATTGCTCTGATAAGTGATAGTACACCATTTTTATACGCTAATTGCAGATTAGCGTGTTAGATAAAAAGGTGAAAAAAATGCATATACATTGCGAACTGAGAAAAACGTAGATTGCTGTTAAGAATTTATTGATCTAATCAAATTTTGAAGAATTGGAGTCGCAAAATTTCATTATTAATTTGTTATTCTTTAAGCTCATGTACGTTTTAATATTTTATTTTCATTTTTTAACAGTAAAAAGGTTCAATTAATTATAGTTATACTTCTTATATTCTTTCAATCACCTTTTTAATTTCAATCATATATTTTTAATAAATAAGCGCTACTCGACGTATTAATTAAATGATAATATAAGTATAAAACAGATTTTTATTCATTTTGATTTTAGCACTAGAATAATATAAATAAACATATGTAATCCATTTTCATGCGCCTCGACAAATATTGGTATAACATTTCAAATTGCGTTTCAATCTCATTTCCAAGCATTTGTGCACTGCGAATTGCACAACAAAGTGAATCGCTTTAAATTGCAAATTCCTCTTTATCGCCACACCTGTTGTTAAATAGCTTCATTCCCTCCCCATGCTCTTCGTTAATAACGTCATTAATCTGAATTACGAAAACGATTATTGTTAAGATTCTATTATAAAATAGGGTAATCAAGCAAATATATATATAATACATCCGATTCGATTTTCCTGTAAAATTGACGATGATGTTGATATATACACTTTGCGGTGTACGAAATCTTCACGAAAAGATCATGATCATTGTACTTAATCTTATTCTCGGTCGGTTAGTCTCCGTCCCAAATTTTGTTTGAAAAAATGCTCCGCTCATAATTTTTTTTTTTTTTTTTTTAAATCTTACGAAGCTTTCGAATTCAAAATCATCGTTCCATAAAAATCTCCTCCATATATTTCAGTCTAGCATGCGATAATATTTTTCCGCTCAATTATTTCAAACGATTATGCGCTTCGTCGAAAATTTATACGAAAAATCTTCGCACTCGAATTGTACCCATAAAAACTTTGAAAAAATTCACTTCGATTCGAAAACTCGCTCGGCGTTGAAAATTTTTGGAAACGCCACACTCTCCCTCGGACTTTAAACGCTCCATTCCACAGTCCAATGTAGCAAATGAAATTAGACGAATAAGACGTCCAGACCATCTTGGGAGAAAGTAAACAGAGCGATGATTATGAAGTGCCGCGGCTGCGGCGGCGGCGCACAATGGGCCACGAAAATAGTTCAATTGAGGGCGATGTGGGTCGAGAGAGAAAAAGAGAGAGAAAGAAAGAGAGGAGCCCAATTGTGTAATCCAACGCAGACGTCGCTCGGCGGCGCGCGTCAACATTTTTCCAAGTGGCGCGAGGACGCCGCGGGGGAGGAGGCGCAGAGAAAAGCTCTGCGAAGCCGATTTCCCTCGCGTGTGAGCCGCCGAGGACCCTTCCGAAAAGGATGCGAGTACTCGACTTGAAACCTTCTGAAGATGAATAAATGAAAGTTAAATGTGTGAATAGTCACTTATTTTCCGTAAAAAATCTTCCACTTATTACACGTAGTAAGTGAAGGGTAATTTGACGTGAAGTGTAAGTATATATTTCAGTCGATTTCACTTATTCAACTTTACGTATAGGAGATGCGCGAAGCTATAATGAGCACTCGATGTAGGCTCGCTTTGTTAGAGTGCGGGTGGAAATTGCGGGTTTGGAAGTTATTGAAGTTTTGATGCTCGAAGGAACACTCATCTTCTTGGATAATACGAGAATTTCATGTGCAGTTTTAAAAAGTGAATTTTCTCTTAAATACGAATATTCATTTATTTTACGTCGAATGTCTTCCATTCATTCGTTTAATATTGTTAAATAAATAAATAAATTTATTGTAGAAAACTTTTAATTAGGAGTTTTAAGTGACTATTTATTTATTCAAGTGTCATTTATTTATTCACTTATTCAACGTTAATTAAGTGTATTTCTTAATAATTGTCGGAGACGAATTTTATAATGAGATATCGGAATATTTTATAATAGTTTTTTTAGATCGACTACTAAGTTTGTACGTGTACTGTACTTTAGTTTCTTTTTCTGGACAGAGTTATTGAGGCGCAATTGAAAACCCAAGGACTTTCTAAACTATGAAATGTTAAATATGAATTTATCATAATTTTTTATACCATGTTTTTTTGCCTGCTATAAAAAAAAATATCTAACAGTATAAAAAACATCACCTTGTAAGGTTACTGGAAATAGAAAAAAGCGTTCCATGCTTTTGTCCTAGATAATAATTACACTAATTTACATGCTACATTTATTATTTATTCTAGACAAACTATAAATACACTTTCCTGGAATAATATTCGAAAATAGATGAAAATGAAAATGAAAAAATCGAAGCGGGTAAATTGTCTGTCAATTTAATTAATGGCGCATAATTATTTATTAATTGAACAACTTGTACATTTAGAAAAATACTTCCGCCTATCGCGAAGCAATATTCCGGCACTTCACCTTAATTAATTAAAATCAAATTAATTTCCACGTTTTCCCTTATCTACCTATCTAGTCGCACTGAGAGAAAAATTTCGTAATTTTAAGTAAATATTTACTTCAATAGTCTTAAATATTTCTTTGAATGGAGTAATTTATTTTTTTGAAACTACTAAATTTATTTAGAAACAAGAAGTTGATTCAAGGTAATATTTAAGAAGTACTATTCAATTAAATATTAAAAAATCGCTTTGTTTTCAATTACAAATGCAGATGTTTACAAAAAAAAAAAAAAAAAAAAAAACACCGCACGCTTCCTGCATAATTGCAAACGAATAAGCCGTGCCACACTCTACTTCGCCCATTATCGCATAAAAAATGATAAGCACCAAACGAAACATCCACGTATCGCATAAAATTCAATTACACACCGCTGCCTAAGTAGTAACGGACACGATCCGGTAAGACCGATCACACGCCACGACGGACGCCCGACCGCGAATTCTACACACAACTGCTTACACGATTCAAAATTTTGTGTCTTATGCAAAACGTTTAGAGTAGAACTGATGTTTATTGTAAAATACAGTATTTACAAACATTTTGCCAATCTTACTAAATTCAAATATCACTATAAGTGAAGTGAAAATACCAGTCATTTTAAATTGTTAAAAAAGTATTGCTCGTTAGTAATATCGCCGTCTTATTAAAAAAAATATATATATTACACAGTCGTTCTGATTCATATTTGCTCACAAACATTTGTGCGAAGCAAAAAAAAAAAAAAAACACAGGCACAATGTGCAAAAAAAATTAGACTTATAAAAGCTAGCACAAGTAAAATGTAAAAAATGCACACGACTCATTTCTTCATGTACACAATTTTATTCCATTTTAAACGCACATTTTCTGTTTATTCTTCGACAGATTTTTAACCGCGCGCGCAAAAAAAAAAAAAAGAAGAAGAAGAAATGAATCAGCTCATCAATCTATCCCGCGACTTATCGGACCAATAAAGACTTTTCATCACCGGGAAGAGAGCTAACAAAGAGCGAAATGTTGCCGCGGAGTGGCCGCTTTTGGCGAATTAGCGCACGATACCGGAAACGCCGGGAAATCAAGAGCCCAATTCCCGGCAGCCGCCTCGGAGGGCAGTGTTTGTGCGCGATCGCGCAATTAGTCCGGCGCTCGAGACGCGCTCGCGACGCGCCTATCGGCCAATTAACCGCGTCGAGGCGCGCGACTCTCTGTACCATACGCCTATATATACGAAGTCTGCATGTGTACGAGCGCAATATATCGACGGCTATGCCGGTGGCTTTCGCGCATCGCGATCAAAGGCACGGTATAAAAATAATGCCGATAAAGAGCGAGAGAGATAGAATGCCGGAAAAAGGAATAGAGCGAGAGAGAGAGAGAGAAAAAAATGTATAGTAAAGCGAGCGAGATATATATACATATGATGGATATACATAATAGAGTACGAGAGAAAGAGAGAGAGAGAGAGAGAGCAAAAAAATGATAGAGCGAGCGAGATATATACATGTATATATGGATACATAGTAAAGCGCGTGCGAGAGAGACAGAGAGAGAGAGATAGCGAATGAGTGAGAGAGAAAGAGAATATAGGAGGAAAAAAAAGTCGGTGCTCCTCGAGGCAGATCAGAGCCGTGCCTTTTGCGGGTAGGTGAAGACGAGCGGGTCCGACACGAGCCGCTGACTTTTTAGAGCGCGCGAGCGCGCGGCAAAACAAGCAATTAGGGAGGGATGCACGCGCGCTTACCTAAATATTCGCGGCGGCAGGTTTGATTATTCCCTCGAAATTAATAGTTTTCCGTTCTACTGACGCCCGCGACGCGCGTATAATGCGCACGTTTTGCGCGCGTGCGTATGTTATACCGCTCCGCTCCGGGAAATTTTAAAGGCGCGCGTTATCGCTCGAATGACGGAGCGCTCGGTGGGTCTTTTTTAGAAAATCATTAGTGTAATTGCCGCACGAAGTCGCATGAGATGCGCGTGAATATTCGCGAAGTGCACTCATTTTCATTTGAATTTAGAAAATCAGTTTTTTATATTTTTTATATTTTTAAAAATTACGAATGATACCATTGACTTCCCGGTATCAGGAGGTAAATCCGTTTGTTGAGAGTTGAGGTAATTGAGATTCTTATTTTTGAATGAACTTGCAATAAATTTTTTAAAAACATCAATTACGGATTTTTATAGATCTTTTTAGTGTAATTGACCTTTTAAAACGAACCTGTTCTTACGTCGGAAACAATGCACTTAAACGTTCGCATTTATCGAGAAGCTACATATATATAATAATAACTAGATTTGAGTCTTAAATTTAATCTATTATGTTTTTATGGAGAAAACCGGTGTAGCAAAAATAAACTATTTTCTTAATAGGTGCTGACATATAGAAAGATGTTCGTGTACTCTGAGGAAAATCACTACATTCTATTATCATAAAAAATTTTAGCGATTAATATCAGCGTGAAGCGTAAACGACTATCATTTGACGTTAATTTCAACCTGCTATAATTAATAATACCGTCACGCTATCTTCACGTTAGAAAAAGGTGAACAAAAAATATAAACAAAACCATAAATGATTCTATGCCCGCAATATCAATGACTTCTGCTTGACATAAATGAACTACGCGTAGTTTTATAAGATAATTTGCTATGTACAAATATGTAATTATGCAATTTATTCCTTATATGTAATATTATTTCTTGCACTAAGAAAAAAGTATTATAAAAATTACTACATGTGTCTATAGGAACGTAACTACTGACTGGACTATAAAAATTGGCATATTCTACAGTAAAATTGACCAGAAATATAAAAAAAAATTTTGCTGGACAGTATTGTCTGTAAGGCAATTTCTATCGAAGAGCCCAGTTTGCGGTCACATCACCAGGCAGATAGTAATTTTTACAGTAATATACTTACTCCTCAGTGAATTTTACTATAAGTCCGTATAGTCTTTTAAAAACGCCACATATTTTCTATAAATTTTCTATTCTTAGTCTGCAATTATCTACGCACATTTTACGTGCAAAATTAATGCCCGAGATAGCAACAACGTGAAAATAACGCGTATACATAAACGCATCACTCATTTTAACACTTTCCAAATCAACACTCCATTCTACACACATACAAAAAAAAGAAAAAAAGAAACTCAACATTAACTTCCGCTCGCCCGCGCATAATCGATGCAATACATCTCGATCGAACCTCTATACCCTTCCAGTTACACTCGCTGGCGAATCGCACGAACATTAGCGAAAAAGTGCGAGCGGCGAGTGCGCGCAGCCGCGAGAAAAGGATGTACCCCGCGCGCGCGTCACGCTCGATCGGCGCGGGAGGCAGCGCGCGTCGGCGATAAGTTACTGCCTATTCCAGCGCGTCGGAGCGACTGCTGCCCGCCGCGGTTTTAAGACATTGAGCGCGCGCCACCGGCGCGGAGAAAGCGCAGCCGCGCCATCGCATACAATGCGCCCGACGTCCGGCGCAAGCCCGATTCTGATAAGTCCATCCATCAATGACGGAGGCTGCCGATGCAAGACGCTCGCTCGTGTGGCTTATCGCGCGGCCCCGCTCGATCCTTTTAATTCTCGTTAATCTACTAATTTGATTCCTTTAATCGTTGATAGCCGCAGCTGCGATTTCACGGGGATATGAGTGCGTGGGTGGAGTACTAGAAGACTGCGGGGATTGTTGGCGATCGCGGAGTGCGTGATCGCGAAAGAAAGTGCAAGTTTATTTTTATCGGTTTATTTAGATCGAGGATGAGATGGAAAAATAAACGCGTGCTTGTTGTGTATATCCTAAAGAGAAATGTCTGGTAAAAATTACTGTACGGTGTAGGAAAGTGCTTACGGATTGCCTTTCTGAAGAAAATTATCGAATACTTTGTAGATATTAAATAGTGTTATAAATTTTCATATATGTAGTAAATTTGACTATAAAATGTAGTAATTTTTTCAGAAAGGCAGTTTATAGCTATTTTCTCAGACGACAGACAGTATACAGTCATTTTTAGACGGTCTCCTACATTGGAAATTTTGACGGAAAAATCGTTGAACTCTTATCTAAATCTAAGATTAATTTCGTAAGCAAAAAGTTTTCTGTGAACATTGCGGAGTTCTTACACTTGGCAATTCATCCAAGGTTTAGATAAAATAACAATTTAAGTATAAAGTAACAATTAAATAGCAATTTAAGGATAAAGTAGCAATTTTCCTGTATAATTTACAATGTAGCAAACCGGTTCCTCGATTTCATGTTTTTACGCAATTTTGACAGTGACCTTCCTGATAAATTTTGCGAGAATTTTATCGGATTGCAGAATGATCGTATCTGAAGTAGATATCGACATCTATTAAACGAGCTAATTCTTTGCTGACATTTTTCAACTATTACATTAATTTTTTGAAACGAAATAGTAAGCTTTACGATTTCCAAATATGATCTTCAAGTAAAAAATCTTATACTACGATTTTAAACTGCAAATATTGTTATTCTCATAGCATTTTTAACGAAAACTATGTAGAAAACCTTTTCCACGCCGACAACTTTGTAACGCCATATTGACAATATAATTGTTATGATAATTTGCAAGAGAAAATTTTCCAAGTAAAAAGAATATTGGTCAAAAGGTGACGGACAAGATGACAAATGTGTACGGTAAAGCATAAACGCGCGCGATAAAGTTTTCATTTTCGCAAAAGCCCAGTTTTACCGCCTCGCGCGTTAACTCGGTCGTTACACGATTTTTCATTTACCGGCGTCGCTGCCGCGACAGAAATTTCAAAAGGCCGCGCGCAAATTTCAAATGAACACAGGCACACGCGCACACGTGAATTTTGTATTTACGCTAATTGAAAAAGTCTATTTGCACGTGCAGCACCGCCTCCCCGAGCGCGGCGCACGGAAACGGCGCGCTCGTTACGGGCTTTTTAAAAAAGACATGTTATTTTCTCGGTTACTCCGGCGAGGAAAATTTTTTCGCCAGCCGAGCGAAATCGATTTCATCCGCTACTCACCGCGCGAACGAGTGTGGCGGTGCACCGCGTGCTTTTCTTTTTAACAAAGCGGATTTGCCAATTTCCCTTTTGTATGTAAAGACTCCGGTCTCCGGCGTGTCTTGCAAAGTGCACTTACCGGCGAGTATTGTGGATACTATCGGATTTCAATTTGAGAGAGTCCGTTTTTCTTTTACAAAGAAAGCTTGAGCTTGGCTTTGCATGCGCATATATATATATATATATATATATGTAAAATTGCGCGGAGCTTGCGACGTTAAAAAATAAAATTTTATCTAGGAAATCAAAACTGAATCTCTTTGTGGAGATGAGACTCTTTTTCACTCTTTGTGAGGGAACGAGGGAGGCATTTTTATTCATAAAAGTGCCCCCGGCGTTATTAAATGCTTTGTTGAAAGGAAAAATGTTCACGTGACTCTCGTGGAAAAGCAAGTCACGGTGTATTACTTCATTGTGCAAAAATGTCATATCTGTAGAAGGATGTATCAGGTACAGTTAAAGTGACTCCTATTACGGAGACACGTTCAAAATGAAAAAATTCTCCCATGGGGGAAGCATAAAACGTAAAAAGTATGGTTGTAGAGAAAGCACGGAAAAATTTAATTTTCTGATGAATCAAATGCACTGGTAATTGATTTAGATAATTGACTCACAATGTGTGAGTGTTTAAAGTAAGTCTGAAGTTTCAGTAAATTAATAGTTATAAATTACATTTATGCGGATTACTGACATAATGACTTAATTAATAAGATAATTCAATTTCTTTTTAACTCGAAATAACTAAGCTTAAATTCTCTATGGTCATGCTTTTTTTTCCTCGAACAGTTTACTCATTGATTAGTTTTAGGACAGAATTAAATAAGTGTATAGTGACGGCTCTAATTTACCAAGTTGTTTTTCCGGAGAACAACTTAATTCCATGTTGTCAAGCTGTCCCATTGCACCGCACGTTCCATTTTGCCTTTTTTCCCCATTCTCTCGTAAATTTGTACGTAGAGAAATGCTGCACGTAGTTTTAGTAATGTACACGTCGTGTATACATTAAACCATTTTTTTTTTAAATATAATTTAATTTTTAAGTAAATTTATGATATCTTTCTGATTTTTAATGATATCTAAAGGAGTGCATTGAAGGAAACGATCTGAAATCAATCGCGTGTAATTCGCAACGCATTCTTTTTGAATGACTTTACTCAGAGCATACAACGACTCTACACTGAAAAAAAAATTTTGCAGATCCAACTATAAATTTTGTTTAATCCTCCTTACAAAATTATTTTATTCATTTAACTAAATATTTAGTTAAATTGACAAAATTTTTAGTTAAAAATCGATCTAGTTAAACATCTTGTCAATATAACTAAAATTTTGGTTGATTAAACTAAGAGATAGTTTAGTTAAATAAATTAAATGGTTTTGTAAGGAGAAATTTAATTGAATCCACAACATTTATTTCAGTGTACGTTTTCTTCTTTTTTCATTTTGCTAGAAACTAAATATTTTGTATTATATTCTTTCAGTTCTACAAAAAAAGAGAACGAGAAAGCATTTCGAAAATTTAATTATCTGTTAAAATAAAAAAATAAAAAAGTGGAGTAAATCTTTATGTCAGGAAGTGTGTGCATTCTTCATCTACATAAAACCTCTATTTTAAACAAAGCTATGCACAATTTTCGTAGCAATAACTCCGCGGTTTACACGTTCATTTTAATTTGCATTAAATTTATCTACAGAAAGCTTTTCTACGTACACTTACCTGTAATAATTCTTTTTTAACAAAGCTTCTGTAATTTTCAAAAAGGAGCTTCGATTAATATTTCCTTTTGTTTTCTTCACTTTATCTTTTACACATCAATAAATAACCTTTCAATTGTTAAGAAAAAGATAAGGTAGGGATACCAAAACAAAATCTCCATCTCCATTTTAAAAAAATTTCAAAAACGTTCTAAAAAGATTTATTACATAAGTAAGTGTACCCTATACTTAAAAACTACATTTCTAGCAACTGCACAAAAATGCGCGAATCATTACACGCAATCTGCATTTTTCCACTCAATCGTTCCACGAAACGCAAGATTTTGCACCTGCAAAGAATTAAAAAACCTGCAAATCATAACACGCAATCTGCATTTTTCCACTCAATTTTTTCCACGAAACGCAAGCTTTCGCACCTGCAAAGAATTCAACACCGCGTAGAAAGCTACAACCCGCAAGAGCCTAAAAAACACTGCACGTACAAAAACAAACTTCTTGACAGCGCCACCATCAATCCCGCACTGACGTTGTCTCAACGAAAGCTCCCACAGCACTGGTATACAGGTACCCTCGCCTCGAATTGAAACTCGAAGAACAATTTAAAAATTTTCATGCGACCTTGCAAATATTTGAATTGTTCTTCGAGTTACAATTCGAGGCGAATGTACACCCAACGATCACCGCCACCGCCAGCGACGCGTAATTTATATTTCGGTTATTACGTAAAATCAGCCGCGAAAATCCGTCGCTCGCTCCTTGTTATCGTCGCCGGGGCGACTTTGGACGCCCGAAGCGTAGTTCTCGCGCGCGCGACGCACCTTCGCCGACTGACGGCGTAGCGAGCTTGTAGGCCGCGGCGCGATAAGACTGAGCGCGCGCCGCTTTTCTGACGCTCGACGCTGTGTCGAGGCGCCAGCGACGCCCGAGCATACATATTTTCTTTTTTTATTGCGCGCGGGGAGCTGAAGATCGCGCGGAGATATCGCCACCCCAAGGCGCGCGTCGACCTCGGGGTCTTAGAGCTTGCGAGCGACTTGCCGGTGTTTTTTTCTTTTTTCGAGTCGAAAGTCGAAACTGTGAAAATTTTCTCTTATTTGAAAATAATTGAAGACTAAATTTATCAGTGTTGAACGGTGGGTATGAACTGTTGTATGTCAAAGAGTTTTGAACACTGGTGTTATTCAAAAGAATGTTTTATACTCATCAACATCAATCAGATTATCAGTTATTCTTTCAAATTTTCACGTTATCTACTAATGGTTTTTTAAAGAGAGAATTCATCAAGAAAACAACACAACTTTTGATTATACTAATCTAATGTTTGTTTTCATGTTGAATATTAATGAAGCCTTTTACATTTCAGATAAAATTGTTGGTTTCGAATAGATGCATCGATGTTTCTTTTTAAACGTAAAAAAGATTAAGGCCGATCAATGCAAAACTGTCTGTGGCATTATTGTCCCTTTCGCAGAATTTTCAGCTGTGTTATTACTTAACTCAGTTATTTTGGTATAGTAAAACATTTGTGAATTGTAGAACAGATACTATGGCATTCAATTTCTTTTTCTTTTCAGTTTACCTTCCATTTGCCTTTCAATAAATAACGTCAATTTTGAAAGATACTCTTTTATATACCTCCTTTAATTTATAATTCAAAAATTCACGACTACACTCAATTAAACCTCTACACTTGCTACAGCAAACAACGTCTCATTCACCTGCATTAATAACACTATAAGTCGCATTCCAATAACCATCGACAAGTTTAGTGCATAAACACATAAAAAAAACTCTAATACTGAACAATTCGCATCGAAGCTCCGGCAACCGCACACCAAAATCCTATACGCAACGCGAGTAAACAAAGAAGAACAAAAAAAAAAGAGAGTTATATCCGCCAAGCAGCATATGCGCGTCTAAGTGCTTCATACAAGCGTACAGCCAGGCCCGTAAGCTATGTAAGGGCTGACATGCCAGGCGCGCCGCTGCGGCCCCCGACAAAGCGTCCGCCCGGCCGCGAGGGCTTTCCGCCCTATTCGCGGCAGCAGGGCCGAGCTTTATTAATTCCCGGACCGAAAACTGGGGCGGCCGGTGCTTATCGGCGAATATTCGTCGCGGCCCGTCGGCCGGCCGTTTTCGCTCGGCCGATCGGCCAGATTAGCCCCGACGCTCGAGCTTTATCGCCGCTCGACTCAATAATCGCGCGGATAACCGAGCGGGTTACGAGGAAAAATAATTGCTCGTCCGAGGCGGGAGCTTCCCGGCCGGGACGGGGGAAATAATTTTTTCGTTTATCGCGGGGCTTCCGTGCGCTTTTTCCCCTCCGCGTGGGAGACGGTCGTTTGGATGACGCGGTATGGTGAGTTATTTCCACGATACTGCGGAATTAAGTAGATCTTAGGGGAGCTTTTATGTTACTCGCTTATTTGATGTGCCGAGGTCGGCGGTCCTCGTACTTATTGACTGTGAATTATACGCGATCGCCGAGGTTAAATGGCGTGATTATTGGTTGTTTTCGTGTGGTGTTTTATGGGTACCCTTTCTTATATTAATATTCGACGATGGAGTAAGTGACTGACAGTTTTAGAAACTTTTTTGGGACAAATTGACTTGCTGAAAACTTTGTGTAGATTGTTAATACTATAATATTTATATTACTATAATATTTGTATTCAGTCTTTATTGTTTTTGCTTAAGAATTTGGCATTATTGTAGATAGAAAATTCTTTTTTACAGACTGAAACTTTTATTACTGTAATTTAAAAAAAATTTAGTATATTATCTGTAGGATTTGTTTTCAAAACGTTACCTGTAATGAAAAATGCTAACATTCAATTTAAAAGCTCACATTTCAGGTACGTTTCACAATTTAAAACGAAAAAAAAGCATGAATGAACAAATCGCCAGAATTCCGCAAAAAATAATACACCATACAAAAATTCCGCCAAAAACAAGTATATTTAGCAATTTTGGCGCTTAGAGAAGCTCATTTTAAAAGTGTCTTTTTTTGCTGGAAGCTTGCAGAATGTGCGTTTTTCGCTTGTATATATCAGTAAATTTGTTATCAGTGCCTTTGTTTATTATAAATTTTGCGAAAGTATTTTTCTTCGTGGCCTAAAGTAACTTAGACGATATTTTTTTCAACAAAAATATCACAACTGAGCTTCTTTTATCCCGGCAACTTCGATTTGCCTGAATATCATGTGTTTCGAAGTCAAACTACCCAACCGTTGAACGAGACCTCAATTAACGTAATTTTTCTTAAAGAAAATAAAAATTTATAATAATTCATTTAAATTACTATAATAGCAGTAGAATAATCGTCGAATTTCGCAACAACATTTTAAAGCGTTAATTTGTCTTGGTGTCTTTCTCACCTATAAACACACCGCAAGTTTGTCGAGCTTTCGAAAGCAAACTTTCTAATGAAGGCGATCACGACGTATAGAGTGTCATCGGCAAATAAAATGCTGTGACCGCAAAATAAAAGGCGATAAGTATATGCGAGTGTAGGTTTACGCATTACCGTAAGAGTGTCATCGAGAAGTGAAAAGTAGTCGCTGCGTCTACGGACTGCACAGCGCCAGTTTCGCCACTACAGAAGCACCACTGCGTTTCATTTATACAGATACTTTGGTTACTTTTGCCAATGAATCCTTTCGGAGCTGTTGGAGAGATCCCACGTGAAAATTTTATTTTACCAAAGTGCTCCTTTCATTTGCCTTGCGAGCGAATCCATTTAACTTGAGCAAATTTGAGGAAACCCGTATTATACGCCGAAAGAGCGATGCTTTATTACTGTTTGATTACTTCTTTTTCTTTTAATCAATTGAATTTTTATTTTCATCTTGCTTTTTACTTTTCACTTGAATTTTTATTAAAGCTATGATAGAATTTTAATTTTTAAAGGCATATTTTATTTTAAATGCAGTTTTTAATAGTAATACTATAAGATCAAACATTAAGCAAACAATATAGTAATTAAATTGATTCTTTACAAATAAAATAGCAATTTTATTTCTATAAAAAAATATGAATATTAGGCTACGTCAAATTTGTTTTTATTAAAAATCGCGTTTACTTAAAAAATTACTAATATTCCGTGAAAAATAATTTATTTGTAAATATCAAAATCAAATTATTTATCTGAAATAAAGGTGTTTGAAAATAGAAAGACAAAAGTTCACATGATGAACATTTTTGAAACGCTTACGTCAGCGTAATTCTTTGCCGTTCCCCATCGTCCCGGTGAATATAATGCGTAACGAGCCAAATTACCTCTGGCTTGGTGTCTTTATTAACAAGTCCTGAACTAGGCTCGTCACTGCATACGTTTTACTGAGAATGCACGAATTCAATTACATACATTTCTCAGAATTTCTAATCTTTTAAATTGTAACGAATTATTTACTTCTCACAATTAATAAATTAATCTCTATAAGTATCTGTGCAATAATTGGCACAATAAGATAAAAAAAAATATCACGTTAACAGACCTATTCACACGTATGTTACGTAATTTATAACAAAATGGGATTTAACTTTCAAAAGGCTATAGAATAAAAAAGTGCACTTACGATGCATTAAATAACAAATTGTAATAAATTCTTGTTTTTGAAGTTATAAATAAATCAGAAATTTGAAATATCATTTATTTCTAGTAGACAATTCAAACTAGACTTCGAAATAATTTCATCAATTTTAATAAAAAAAAAAATTGCCAATCAACCAGAAATTAATCTTTAATTATATTATCAAGTAGTGCACTTAAAACAAAACTAAAACTTCATTGACAGTTTAAATTGAAATACTTCAAATTAAATTCCTGTAAAACGTTTGGTATTCCAGGATATTTTACTGTCAACTGTAATACATTAATATAATACTTTCTCTTCTTCACAGCATCCTACCATCGTCTCTTTAACAGATAGAGGATTCATTCGAAAAGCAGCCAAAGTAACTTCCCACGCAGCAACAACAACAAAAGAAGAAAAACTTAAAAAAAAAAACTGCAAGTCAGAGCCTATATAAAACGCGAGGCGAGACGTCGCATAGCAAAGGTGTGCGTCGTCGCGGGCTGCTCTATAGTACAAAAGCATGGCCGTAAAGGCCGCTGCGTGCGTCTTGCGGCGTCGGGATACGTACTACTTGAAAACCGCGACGACGCGTCGTGGGACGCATTCCCGGCGCTGCTGGGCCGACGGCTCCTGCTGCTGTTGCTGCTGGTGGTGGTGGTGCCGGTGACGTCGGCGCCGTCGGTGCCCCGCCGACTCCTCCTGCATGTATAACGCCCGGCGGACTTTCAGCCTTCGCTCACTTGCGGCGACTCCGCCTGGAGGTCGGACGATGTCGCGCGGATAATCAAATGAGAAAGAAGGGACGAGGCTCGCTCCGAGAGCTGTCCGTATTTATTTTTTGCGAGGAGTGTCTCGTTCGGGTTTTAGCGCCGTCCGCGAGGTTTGACGGATATTGTAGCGATTGGAGAGCTTTTTTGCTATTCGAGGTTCACTGACTGGGAAGGTGTCAATATTGGCGTCCGGGTCACGGATTTCGTCGACACGGTGCGAAGATGTTTTCATGCACTTCGTTTTTTTCTTTTATATGTGATTTGATAGAATCTTGCAGGAAAGTCTACGCTGATATAGAATTTGATACTCGTAAAAATTGCGGTGAAACTTCCCGTAAAATTTACGTGAGAAATGTAATCGAAGGATCGTTTGCAAGCTCTATGGAAATTTTTGCGGAAAAATCACTGTAAATTTTGCTTGAATCTTGAATCTTTGGCAAAGCTTTGTAAGTTTTATTTAAAATAGTGCTCTGTTTGAATTGCGCGAATTTTCCCGTAAAATTTACTGTAAAGCTCTGCGTAAGAATTAATTACGGAGCTTTTCTTTTAAAAATTACAAAGCTTCGCCCGCACTACAAGTTTTTTTGCAAAAATTAGAGGGATTTTATTTTTATTCCTGTAAAAATCACAGTGTTTAAAAACTGTCTCTCGATTACGTATTTTTAATTCATTTTTACAGGGAGCTTAACCGTAATTTTTACGACAAAATTTTCTCTCAGTATGTAAAAATATCTTTCATCGTAGTTTCAGCGAAATCCGTGAATTGCCATTATTCTGCAACAAGCATTGATGTTTGCTGTATCGGTAGTTGCTAATGAGTAAATTAAGTACTTTTTAAAGATGATGAATATGATTTTCTGATTAAAAAAAAATTAAGTAGCCGGTTTGATGTTTTTTTTTGCGAGTCAACTATATCAAATGAAAGCAAAACGACGTTGCGGAGTTTCTGGCGCGTCACTCTTGTGACATGAAATAGTAAAAAACCACTCGATTTGAATGAAAAATACGAGCCAACATTTTACTCTTCTACGTTTTGAAACCTTCCGGCTTGAAATTTTACTTAAATTTGAGCCATTACCAATATTGCTTTAACTCGATGAATGTTTAATACACTCTTTTATTATGGAGCATTAAATTGATTTTTAATAAAAAAAGTTTTGAGTTGCGGTAACTATCGAACTTTTATCTCGTTTAATAATTGATACGAGCTTTTGAATATCTCCTTATTCTCAAAAACAATTTTTATTTTAATTAATTATATTCTTAATCATACTATGATGGAGTGAAAAAATACAAAGAATTACTCCATTGGAATGAATAATCGCTCAATTTCAGAAAAAATCGAGCCTCTACTACAAGTTCTTGTAAGCTTGCAAGCTCGATTAGCTCGATTTTCACTCTTTCACATTATGAGAGTATTTTACTACAAGTTTTTACTTTTGTTAAACACATTAAAATTGCATTTGTTTCGCATGGCATGCACGCATACGTGCATGCCATAAGTATTACTAAATAATATATTTAATAAATTCACTACAAATAAACACGGAAAAGATTATTATTTATCACCTACGTGACCAGATTTTTTACGAAATAATATAAAACAGAAACACGTAATCCCTATAAATTATTAACGCGAGTCGTATAAAAGCGCATAAACTGCGGAAGTATTGTCTGCGCTAAAAAAAGAACACTTTTCTTGAACCGGAACGAAGAAAGAAAAAAAAATTGAAAAAGCGTGATTAAGAGTAATCTCTCAGCTCGAGGGGCACTTGCGTATAGTTCAAGTAGAATAAGCCTGTCACGGTAAGACATCCATTTGTACCGCGGAAACTATAAAGAACCGCAAAATAACGAAAAAAAAACAAAAAACTCCGCAAGCTCCCCTCTCCAGAACTTCCTATTATACTCCATCCGCCGGCGAACTCCGAAACATATATATATATATATAATATTTTGTTCTGAAACCACAAAAATTTCTCAAAAAGAAAGCCCGATCCAAGTATCGCGCGAGAAAAGGCCGTTACGAAAATGTCATACATAGGATTTTCTGTAGAAAACTTATATGTATGCAGGAAACCTATAACGAATTACACACTCAGAGAAATGTTCGCGTAAGAATTACTATACTGTCTGGGAAAGTAGTTAGTCTGAAAAAAGTTACTACATTTTGTAGTAAAATTTGCTGCACTGTATAAGTATATATATAAAAATTTATAATATTATTTGATAAATTTTGCTATACAGACAGTATAGTATAGTAATTTTGTCTACACATTTCTCTCAGTGTATAGGAACCGTAAATAGGAAATCAACAAACAGAATAGTTTTACGTTATAAAAGTCGTATAAGATTTTCCTGCAGGATATTCTACAGGATTTTATTTCCTATAAAAGATTCTGTAGGAAAGCCTACAGGATTTCCCATAGGATATTTATTTATATAGGATTTCCTGCAATATATATTTATTCGTGTATAAAATTTCCTGTAGGATATTTTCGTAAGGTGGACGCTTTTCTGGGACCCCACCCAAGCGTCGGCGTTAAAGTTCCGCTCGAGGTGCGCCTCCAAGGGTCGTTCCGGCCCGAGAGAACGCGCCGTGCGCAGTTGACACCCGATATACAGGTGCGCGTGCACGCGAGCTCCTCCTCGCGCTTTCCTCCGATCACGCGAGCGCGGCCCCGCGCCAGCCTCCACGTCCCTCGCCGCGACGTTCCTTTTGTTTTCGTTCGCCGAGAATCGAATCTGTCTCTCCCATAGCTTTTATACGCCTTTTTATCTTCTCGTTCTTCTTTCTCGCGTATTCGATCGAGAAAGAATGTATCCTTTTCTTTCTTTTCTTTTTTTTTAATTTTCGTTCGAGGAGTGTTTCCGGAGGTCTCGAAGCGAGATCACTGGACGCGGGTAGTTCCCCGCGAAATTTCCCTTTCATTCGCTGCCGAAGGAGGGAGTTCCCGGTGCGGTACTGCAGCGCGCTGCGTGCGGTCCGCGGCATACTGCACGCGGCGATTTTCGCCTTTTACGAACGAAAATTATGTCCTCGGCGACGTCGTATCTTTCGAATAAAGCCCGCGGGTGTAAGCTGCAATAATTTATCTCCTAAAAGTGTACTCTCAATTTTATATACGCAGCCGCGAAGATCGTAAATTCAGTTTTCACATATTCACTCGCATGTATTGCAGCCACCTTAAACATCAATTCAAAATAATCGACTCCTTTTTCTTTTTTCTTTCATTATTCCCTATACGTCAGAGCAATGCATAATGAGACCCGCCAACCGCCAATGCACCACAGCGCAACTCAACAAACAAATGAATAAACAAATGAATAAACAAACAAGAACAAAAAAAGTGATCAAAAGATGTATATAATGCACCAGAGGCTCGTAAGTGAAGGTAAAAGGGTGGTGTGCAAGCCGCAGTGAACTGACTCCCGAGTGTCAACAGCGGCGTACACCTGCGCACGGCGTCGCTTCGCGGCAAAATCACGCTGCACGCATGATCGGCGCGCCCGGCGCGTCGTCCCAACGACGGAAGACACTGCACACGCGGAGGCACACTCGCACCACCTGCGGCCTGGGTGTCGGCCTCGCCTCCGGGTGCGCTCCCCCGCGGCAAAGGGAGACAGAGCGAGAGAGAGAGAGAGAGAGGGGAATCGACCGGACACGAGATGCGGTCTCCTCTCCGGCGAGCACTCGCGCGCGGGATGCTGCCCACTGAGCGGCTCCTCATCTCGAGGTTCCGCTTCTCTCGCTGCGCGCCTCCTCCGCCACCACCACCTCCTCCTCCTACCTTCGGCTAACGTCCGCTCTTTGCCCTCTCTCTTGCTTGGGCTATGCGGCGGACCTGCGCGCTGCTGCAGGCGCAAGTGCAGCACACCCGGCGCTCGATTCGCCCTCGCGATTCGCTGCCTTATCGACGCTGCGACCTGCCAGTCCTGCGCGTGATTGCGTGGTGTGCAACTGCGTGTGCGTGTGAGTATGCCTTTAAAGATGAAAATGTGAGTAGTATTACACTTTTTTATAACACTAGTTGTTCGTGCGTAAAACGCCTACACTTATTGCAAGCAAGCATGCGATAAAAATTAGGTGTTTTCCGCCCTCGTATTATAAAATTTTAGGTCGGTACTTGTGACATAAGTGATTTTTGGACTCGTGTGAGTTGCCACCCTCACTTCGCTCGAGTGGTGTTAAATGCGCGCGAGTCGAAGAATTCACTTATAACGCACTAGTAATTAACGAAAATTAACTATAAAGATGGAGAGTTCCTTACCTAAAAATTTTTTCCGGAGAGTCTAAAATAAAATTCGCGTTTCCCTATTCATTGATACAAATTAACGTTGTTTATATTTATTTTACATTTCTGCCATTATCGTTAATAAGAAAAACTGAAAAGCAAAAAATCAATTCCACACTCAACTTAATAGTTTTTCTTTTCTTTTTTTTTGTAATTTTCTACAATTTCTCCTACGAGAAATGATATATTTTTATTTGCATAAGTCAAAACAATTATTATTATCGAATTTTGATAAATTTCACTCTTAATTTACTAGCAGTAGGGTGTAAAAGTGGGTGCGCCATAAACGATAAGTCACGGGTGAAATCGACAGGCTTTAAATAAAATTGGTACAAAATGTGAGCCAATATTATTTTCATTTCTATGACAGCTTGTTTTTGACCTAAAAAAAAACGTTATTAAAATCACCATAACTAAGCACTCAAAATAGATAATAATAGTATGAGTTTGTAGCCGTTACCCATGCAGTACCGAGCTCCGCTGCCAAACGGTAAATAAGCATATGGATGTCGATCTTTCGTAAATTCCGGCAAAAATCTGTCAGGATTAAATTTATTTGGTTCTGGCCAAAAGTTTGGATCTCGGTGAAGGTCAAAGAAGGAAGCAATTACATCCGTGTTTCGCGGAATAACATAATTACCTAAAAAAACGATTTTTTTCAGATACGAAATGAAAACCTTAAAAATTATATTTTGTCCTGCAAGAAAGCTAATATTATAATGAAACCAGACCAACATACTCAATTTGGTATCTTCCACTAATTTACGACCAAACCAAGGAATGACCGGAAAAAGTCGCAACGATTCTTTTAGACAGCGATCGAGGTATTTGAGATTTTGGATCTCTGAAAAGGTCAATTGATTACCACTTTTCTTCATAATATCGGTAACTTCTTTTCTGGCTAGATTCTAAAGAAGGTTATTTTTGTTAATTTAGATAAATATTCGACATAAGTCATTTCTATCGTATTTAATATGCACCTGTTCATTTTCGTTTTCCGCTAGAAGTAGTAAAGTAAAAGCTATGGTAAACGCAGTTGTATCATAACCCTGAAAACATCCAATTATAATTTAAGCGGACATTTCTATATATCAGGTCTTTCTACTACTACAGCCATACGCACATGCAGATAATAAGTAAAGTATTATTTTTAAATTAACATTGTAGAATCCTTACTGCCGTTAACACCCCTTCAATTTCTTCAAAAATCCCTGTCTCGTCAATTAATCCTTTTGCATTGTAAATGCATAGCGTCTCTAAGATATCCGATTTATTTAAAGATTTACCTAAATTAAACATCAATGACAATAGTTGCATAACACATTTTATTTGTTAAAATGATTCAATATGAATGATATTATAATTTTGCGATTTCAGTTCTATTCTGTACTATAAATTTTTAAGTGTACAAATTACACATTTATTATCTGATTGATTCCATTTCAATTAATGTTTATAAAATTTATAAAATATAATGTATACCTTTTGTGTTCTCGGGATCATCCCTAGTGTTCTTTACTTCGTCAATGAACTTATCCGAAAGTAAATTTATACCATTAATTTTGTAATAATTTTGACGTTCTTCCAAAACCTGTTGTAAAATAATATTTTTCATTAAAACATTTAATTTAAAAATGTATTTATTAAAAAAAAATGGAGTTGGTCACACAAGCAAAAAGTGATTCTCAAACGTGTGTGAAATCGACTTTCGAGCAAAACAAGCATGAGAATCACTACTCTCAAGCAACTACTGAACGACCTCGGAAAAGCGAGACTCGTGGAGCAGAGCACCGGGAGGTGTTCGCTAGGAGTCCACCTATAGGATGGCCCCGACAGCGAGCGAAGGCCCCCATTGAGGCCCAAGAGCGTGAGAGTCACATCTCAGGGTGCTTGCCCTTAGAATTATATGTATATTTGACAATGAATAAAAAATATTTACCCTTTTTAGAATAGTTCTGACTATTGATTTAGTTTTATTTATTTCCCTTTCCACTGGTAAAAATTTTACGATCCAGTCTGTCAAATACGGCCTGACTGACCTTTATTAAAGGAAAATAAAAAAAATTAAGTTCATTAATTTTACATTACACGTATAGCTTATAAGAATAATGCATTCCCTACTAAAATGTAAGTTGTCAAAGTAGGGTTTTCAATTCGTAAACGACCAGGTGATCTGAGCCTCATGTACCTTTTTAGTACTCGCTTCGCTCAGCGTGCACAAACGATGATATTGAAATACTCGTGCAAAAGCAATTATTCTTAATCTTATAAAAAGTTATTAAGAATACAAGGATACATTTGCATGCTTACCTGTAAAATATCAAGTTTACGAAATCGCTAACTGCTTTTCTAAATTCTTCCGATTGCTGCGCACCAATTGTATGCGAATCACAGCTCATGAGACTATCTATTAAAATAATCAAATGACAATGTAATAGAAAATAATAATAATTAAATATAGATGTGAACGTATAGCTTACTACAAGCGACATCGAAAGAAAATTTGAAAGTTATTGGTAGTATATCGTGAATCGATTCATTATCCCAATTCAGCATTTCTTGAATAACCAATTCAGTGTATTTGTTCGCGTTTTCGGCAATAGATCTTGTGAAATTATTATGGAGGAAACCTTGCTGAATCATTGCACGTCTCTTATGCCACTTTTTACCTGAAATTTACTAATATATGTATATTTTTCTTGTACCGCGTATGAATATTAAGACGGCAATGACTTCTGACGAAGGCACAAAAAAAAAATAAGTGGAAACGTCGTCAACGAAATAAAGATACTAGGATACGAAGTGAGTAGTTCAAAACTTCTTTTGAAACATTTTATATTATAGAATAGCGAATAAATTTTACCCTCACTCACGAGAATTCCATTATGTCCATACTTTCTCACATAACTGTAAAATTGGTCGCCTTTGTTGATATTTATCTTGCTTGTAATAAGAACCTATAAAATATATTTTCAAATATATTTGCAAATTCAGTTTTAGATATTTAATATTACTTTAAAATGATCCAATACTTGAATGTCGTCTGGGTGTCGAATAAACACTGCTGACATTAATGTCAGTCCCCAAATGCTGAATGTTGGATAGTAATCATTAGACCACTTGCGAAATTTTTCCCATAGTGCACCTAAAATTTTTTTTGTTAACTTTATCGAATCGTTCAACTTTTATATCTCGACTATATTAATATTATACTACTATACAAGGGACGAAAGTTGAAATTCCGGGGCGTGCGCGATATATAAATACAAATTTGAGGCGTAGTATCATCTTAGCAATACTGGCTAAGTTCACATAAAGACGAATAGAGAAAGATTCAAAAAACATATGTCAGGCAGGAGAATTTATAAATGTTAAATTTGTTTTAAAATATGTGTATACAGATTGGATTTTTTTTATTAGCGTTTTTTTTAAGCATTTTTATGCTGAAATATCTTGTTAAAAAAAAATTAATGATTACTGTTTCCATAAAAAAACATGTAGGTATATAATTAGTTTCAAAAACTAAGTCCAACTATATAACTTAAAAGTATCTTTAAAATTAAGCTAGGGTAATCAGTATTGTCTACAATGTATACAAAAATAGCGAAACTTACTTTGAGAATCATTTAACAATAACAAATGTCCAAGCAACGGAAGAGTTGGTGGTCCAGGCAGTTTAGAGATTCCTTTAGTCGAAGTGTAACATTTACAAATGTATTGAACGATTAACACACCCAGGATTAGTGGTATTAAATACATTAAAAGTAACATATTTAATGTTTCGCAATTAGAAATGCCCAAGATTCACAATAACTAGTCTATCAAGTCGTGTTTGCTTGCAGATTCACTGACGGAAATTCCTTCTTGAATCTACTTTTATAAGCAATTTTGGTTGAAAAAATATAAATGTATTACGTCTCATCAACTCGAGGTTGCGTTTTTCTATACCTAAGCCATAAAGCAGTTTTTTGCATATTGCAGCTTTTCACACTTATCAAATCAGGACTTTCCACTCTTGAATTGACTAAATAAAACTGAATCAATTTGCATCTCATGTGCTCGTTAAAATTGCAATCTCTTCTTTTAATTTTTTCGGACAAATAGTCACCATATTGCAAATCTATTAAATATTACGAAAATATTTTTTACATTACAAATGATTAATTTGTTGTTTTTAATTTTGTAATAAGCCATTCTTAAAAAATGAAAAACTAATTAATTGTTCTTTATATTAATATTATCACAAAATTGCTACTTTAATGCTATTTTTTATTAGCGCTTTACTGCCATACAAGCACATTTTTCGCGATCTTACCCCCGCAAAATTGGAAAACTCGTCCATGCGATTCGCATTCGTATACACGACGCTGACATCTGTGTTATAATGCGCGATTCTCCCTAATTATTTGCATAAATTATTTACTTGAATCACGTTTATTAAACAAGTCGCAATAAGTAATGATCCAAATTATCGATGTTTATCTATAATTCTACATTTCTACCTTATCGTTAACAAGAAAAATGAGATAAAAAAATTAATTTACACTTAATTTAGTAGAAGTTTTTATTTTATTGCAATTTATTACAATTTCTCCTACGAGAAATGATATATTTTTATTTGACAAATCAAAGCAATTGATATTATCGGATTTTGATAAACTTCACTCTCAACTTACCTGCAGTCGGATATAAAACTAGATCCATATTAAACGATAAGTCGCGAGTTAAATCGACAGGCTTTAAATGAAAGTTGTGCAAAATGTGAGCTAATATTATTTTTATTTCGACGATAGCCTGTTTTTGACCTGAAAAAAAAAGTTATTATAAATGTACCAGAACTACTCGAAATATATAATAATAGTATAAGTTTCATGCCATTACCTATGCAGTTCCGAATCCCACTACCGAATGGTAAATAAGCGTAGGGATGACGATCTTTCGTAAATTCCGGTAAAAATCTGTCAGGATTAAATTTATTTGGTTCTGACCAAAAGTTTGGATCTCGGTGAAGGTCAAAGAAGGAAATGAGTACATCCGTGTTTTGCGGAATAACATAATTACCTAAAAAAAAATAAAGATTTATCCAGATACCAATTGAAAGCCTTAAAAATAATATTTTTGCCTGCAAGAAAACTAATATTATAACGAAACCAGATCAGCATACTCAATTTGGTATTTTCCACTAATTTACGACCAACCATAGGAATACTCGGAAAAAGTCGCAACGATTCTTTTATACAGCGTTCGAGGTACTTGAGATTTTGGACCTCTGAAAAGGTCAATTGACTACCGCTTTTCTTCATAATATCATTAATTTCTTCTCTGGCTAGATTCTAAAGAAGATTATTTTTGTTAATTTAGATAAATATTTAACATAAGTAATTTCTATCGTATTTAATATGCACCTGTTCATTTTCGTTTTCTGCTAGAAGTAGCAAGGTATAAGCTATGGTACACGAAGTTGTATCATAACCCTGAAAACATCCAATTATTATCTTCAGTAGACATTTCTATATCCGATCTATCAATCTATTAATTATTATTACAGTCATACACACATGCACATTATAAAGAAAATATCATTTTTACATTAACACCGTAGTACTTACTGCCCCTATCACCGATTCAAGTTCTTCAAACATCCCTGCCTCGTCAATTAATCCTTTTGCATTGTTAATGCATAACGTGTCTAAGAGATTCAATTTTATTGAAAATTTATCTAAAATTAAACATCAATGACAATAGTTATAGAAAGCGTTTTATTTATTTGTTAAATTGATTCAAAATGAATAATACTAATTTTTAAATGTACACACGTAATTGTAATTATAAACACATTTATTATCTGATTGATTCCATTCAAATTAATGTTTATAAAATATAACATTATAAACAATACCTTCGGTTTCCACGGGATGATCCATATTGCTCTGCGTACCGACGAGCTTATCCGAAAGTATATTTATACCGTTAGTTTTGTAGTAATTTCGACGTTCATCTATTACCTGATATAAATTTTTCATTAAAACATTAATTTAAAAATGTGTTTATTATAATGATACATTTAACGATGAATAAAAAATATTTACCCCTTTTAGAAAAGTTCTGATTGTTGCTATATTTCTATTTATTTCCCTTCCTAAGGGTAACAATTTTACGATCCAGTCTGTCAAATACGGCCTGACTGTTCTTTATTAAAAGAAAATAAAAAAATTAAGTACATTAATTTTACATTACACAAACAGCTTATAAAAATAAATAATTTTTAAAATATATACTAATCAACTGTTCATAATATTCTGTAAAGTCTTCGAAATGATCTGTAAATATGCAATTGGAGCATTTCATAATGCATTCCCTTACTCACTTCACTTTGTTAAACTGATATCAAAATTTACTAATATAACACTCTACATCGAAATAGAAACTTTAATGCAATTTTTCAGCCTCTCGGTCTATAAAATACTGCATGATACTCGTGCTCAAGCAATTATTCTTATAAAAAGTTATTAAGAATCCAAGGATACATTTGCATGCTTACCTGTAAAATACCAATCTTAGAAGATCGCTAACTGCTTTTCTAATCTCTACCGCTTTCTGCGCACCGATTGTATACGAATCACAACCCAGAATACTGTCTATTAAAATAATCAAATTATGATAATATAATAAAAATAAAACGACAAGAATTACATAAAGACGTATAGCTTACTACAAACGACATCGAAAGAAAATTTGAAAGCTATTGGTAGTACATCGTGAATCGATTCATTATCCCAACTCAGCATTTCTTGAATAACCAATTCAGAGTGTTTTATAGCGTTTTCGGCAATAGATCTTGCGAAATGATTACGGAGAAAACTTTGCTGAATCATTGCACGTCTCGTATGCCACTTTTTACCTGAAATTTACAGATATATGTACATTTTTCTTGTACCCCATATGAATATTACGTCGGCAATAAATTTATTTCATTTCCGAGATTTTTAAGCTTAAAGTCCGAACTTTTAATCGACCATATGATTTCATTATAAGAAAGAAGCTTCTATTGAAGGCACAAAGAAAATGAGTTGAAACGTCCTCAATGAAATAAAAATTCTATTGAAGCATTTCATATTGCAGAATGGCGAATATTATATGATGCAGCGAAAATTAGATATTGTTTACAAATTATACCGTCACTTATGACAATCCCATCCTGTTTATACTTTTTCATAATACTATAAAACATCTCGCTTTTGTTGATATTTTTCTTGCTTGTAATAAGAACCTGTAAAATATATTTTGAAATATATTTGGAAATTCGGCTTTAGATATTTAACATTACAAACTTAAAATGATCCGATACTTGAATGTCGTCTGGGTGTCGAACCAACACTGTTGACATTGTGAGTCCCCAAAAGCTGGTTATTGGATAGTAATCATTTAACCACTTGCGAAATTTTTCCCACAGTCCACCTAAAAATATCTTGTCAACTTTATCGAATCTTTCAACTTTTATATTTCGACTTAAAATAGGCGCACAAATGTCCGCGAATTTTTTATTTCAAATTCATTTGAAGAGCTTTTACGTATGCAGTATGTTTACCCTTGGGGCAAGATGGGCCTTCGGGGCATAGCGGACCACCCCATGAATTTGGAATGAAAAATATTTATTAAGAAGTTTAATTTAAATTGAAACGTTTGTATTAATAGATTGCAGTATTACAATATATAATTTTTGTACACAATAATACTGCAATGTAATAATTCAAGTGCTTTAATTTAAATGAAACTTGTTAATAAATATTTTTTACAGCAAATGTAACATACTTAATGGGGTGGCCCATTATTCCCCGAAGGCCCACCTTGCGCCAAGGCCCACTATAACGATTTCTACTATAAAACATAGTAAAAATCTTCATAGGTTGAGTACGTCTCACTGTTCCTACGGAACATAATAATATTTACTACAACATTGCTCTCCGTGTAGACATAATTTTCGTAACGTCAGTTTCAAAAACTAAATCGAATTATATAATTTAGAAGGTTCTTTAAAATTAGTCTGGGGTGATCAGTTTTGGCTATAGGTGTAAAAAAATAGCAAAACTTACTTTCAGAATCATTTAATAAAAATAAATGTCCAAGCAATGGAAGAGCTGGTGGTCCAGGCAGTTTAGAGACTCCTTTAGCCGAAGTGTAACATTTACAAATGTATTGAATGATTAACACACCCAGGATTAGTGGTATTAAATACAATAAAAGTTCCATATTTAATGATTCGCAATCAGAAATACCCAAGATTCCCAATAACTTGCTTATCAAGTCGTATTCGCTTGCAGATTCACTGACGGAAAATTGCTTTGTGAAGCTACTTTTATAAGCAGTTTTGATTAAAAAAACGCAAATCTACGTCTCATCATCTGAAGCTGCGTTTTCACCTTGCACTCTTGGATAGACTAAAAATACTTATTCGATTTGCATCGCACGTGCTCATAAAAATTACAGTCTTTTTTATTGTCAGACATATATTCACCATATTGCAAATCTATTAAATATTGCGATAATATTTTTTACTTTACAATTGATTAATGTGTTGTTTTTAATTTTGTAATAAGCCATTCTTAAAAAATGAAAAACTAATTAATTGTTCTTTATATTAATATTATCACAGAATGGCTGCTTTAATGCTATTTTTCATTATCGCTTTAATGCCATACAAGCACATATTGCGCGATCTTACCCCCGAGAAATTGGAAAATTCGTCCATGTGATTCGCTTTCTTATACATGACGCTGATATATGTGTTCTAATGCGCGATTCTCCCTATTTATTTGCATAAATTATTTACTTGAATCACGTTTATTAAACAAAGTCGCAATAACTAATATTACTCGCCTTCGGCTCGGGTGATAATTTACGGGCGATCTGGGACCATTCTTATAGTTATGACTGAATAGAAAAACCACTTCAGTCCATTATTTTTAATACAATTATTTTTAAAAGCACTAGGTGCCATCTCGGAGTCCGAGTTGGGAAAGGTTTCATCTCGGAGCCCGAGTTGGAAAAGGTGCCATCACCAATAATAATTTTTGCAATCGAAGCTCCCTCTCCCTATTCTAATCAATTTTATTCGATTACTCATAAAAAAAGACAACTTTCTGATAAAAAATGATCGCTCGGAAACCGTGCAAAGGGGTAGAAACGGCTGATTTTCGTTAGCAGGACCATCCTCGTTATTTACAAAATCTATAATAACTATTTTTGCAGTCGAGGTTCCCTATTCTAATCAATTTTATTCGATTAATCATAAAAAAAGACAACTTTTTGATAAAAAATGATCGCTCGGAAACCGTGCAAAGGGGTTGAAACGGCTGATTTTCATAACAGGACCACCCTCGTTATTTACAAAATCTTTTATAACTATTTTTGCAGTCGAGGCTCCCTATTCTAATCAATTTTATTCGATTACTCATAAAAAAAGACAACTTTCTGATAAAAAATGATCGCTCGAAAACCGTGCAAAGGGGTTGAAACGGCTGATTTTCATTAACAGGACCACCCTCGTTATTTACAAAATCTTTTATAACTATTTTTGCAGTCGAGGCTCCCTATTCTAATCAATTTTATTCGATTACTCATAAAAAAAGACAACTTTCTGATAAAAAATGATCGCTCGGAAACCGTGCAAAGGGGTTGAAACGGCTGATTTTCATTAGCAGGACCACCCTCGATATTTATAAAATCTATATAACAATTTTTGCAGTCGAGGCTCCCTATTCTAATCAATTTCATTCGATTACTCATAAAAAAAGACAACTTTCTGATAAAAAATGTTCGCTCGGAAACCGTGCAAAGGGGTTGAAATGGCTGATTTTCGTTGGCAGGACCACCCTCCATATTTACAAAATCTTTAATAACTACTTTTGCAGTCGAGGCTCCCTATTCTAATCAATTTTATTTGATTGCTCATAAGAAAAGACAACTTTCTGATAAAAAATGTTCGCTCGGAAACCCTGCAAAGGGGTTGAAATGGCTGATTTTCGTTAGCAGGACCACCCTCGATATTTACAAAATCTTTAATAACTATTTTTGCAGTCGAGTCTCCCTGTTCTAATCAATTTCATTCGATTACTCATAAAAAAAGACAACTTTCTGATAAAAAATGATCGCTCGGTAACCGTGCAAGGGGGTTGATACGGCTGATTTTCGTTAGCAGGACCACCCTCGATATTTACAAAATCTTTAATAACTATTTTTGCAGTCGAGTCTCCCTG
>JAWWEN010000038.1:2244940-2280163 GCA_035582955.1 Sycophila texana
ATCCAAAAACACTCAATTGAAATTTATAAAATGTTAAAATACGGAAGTTATCACTTCTGTCGGGGGTCCCGAGACCCACGCACACCTTTTTTTTATAATTAATTTTCCTGTTTATTATGCTTTTATATTCCATTTTTTTCTTTTTTAGCGTATCTAATAGGACTTTCATATGCCATTTTTGAAAAATAGGTGAAACTAAGAAGCGAAAGTACATTTTTTTATTTAGCGATTAGTGATACATATTTAAATGCAAATCCTTTTTATCATTTATTTATTAATAAGCAACTATAAGTATTCGCTAAAGATTCAAGATCTTTCAACTTTTCTTTACGCATTGCAGACGAGTGGAATATATGACGATGGACGATCAAGTTACGAGATACAATCGAGAACGAAACGTCCCAGCTCATTTGCAAGAGAAGCTCGAATTGCTGCGACACTTTACTGATTACATGGACAAGCATTTGACCGAAGGTAAAAATAATTCGAATAAAATATTTTTTAATAATATCATACCTTTTATTAAATGAAATATACGACAAAAATAATGATGTAGGTGGTGAGGTAACTGATCACCGTGGAGAGGCGCGTCGATCACTGAAAAGTGGTAGCGTGCCGTTGATGCGTCGCTGGTTGCGCACAAGTAAAGCCATCGTAATGGAATTAAGTGTGCCACTGCTGCAGATGAATTTCTTCGAAGATCATACAAAACTCATTGTATCTCAGGATCCTCATTATCAGCAACAATCACGGGCTGCCGCATCTGGACCCGGCTACCTTATCACGTACATCGATGCTGAGCGTCGAGCGTCTACCTACTGGCTCAGTGACTTGCGTGATTATGGTTGCAGCTCTGAACTCCACGAACGGCTGCTTTACGTTCTTAAAGTGGCTAAAGAGTTCGCGGAGCTTGACGGTACCCAAGCTCACTAAGTACGTGCCATAATTCTTATATTGCAAGTCTGCTAAGTCGCTTTCTGATTTTCTCGGGGAACGTCAACTAGTACTTCTCTAGTACTAATTTATCTGTAGTAATTCGAAAGAGACTGACAAAATTTCAACGGATCTTCATTAGTAAAAAAATTATGCTCGGTATAAATTAACGTTGCGCTTACTTTGATTACGCGTTTATTTTTTCAGCTTTATACATGATAATTTGTTTGGTGTTTATTGCTAACATTATATTGAATATAGTTAGTTTTCCTTAATTAGGCGGTTAATTAGACGTTGAAATTCGAGACATGCGTGACGGGTTCCCTGAAATTGTTATGTAAGTTAGCAAACAATTAAAATTTTCAAAATCTATATACTATAACTTAACCGACAATAAATATTTGTCATAAAAAAAAATTATTAAAAGATTTGTAGTCAATGACATAATCGAGCATTGAATAATAATTTTTTTTCGAAACTTGTGATACTAAAATTACAAAGATTTTTGCAAAGAAAAAACTGTCTCTTCTAGATAGACTGTGATTTGAAAAATTATTAACTTAGTAACGTCATCTTATTATTTTCCGAGAAATTCAGAGAGTAATACAGATAAATAAACAGATCGAGATATTGTTTGGCATAACATGTAAATTCATGCTCATGTCCTTTCATCAATGATCGTTGATCAAAAGCTGATCTCTAATGAAAGAGTTTGATAAGGCGTATTTTCTCTCATGAAGAGTGTAACTGGAGGATGCTTCGTGCCTGGTATTACGTATAGTTGGGAGATGCTTTGACCTTTTCCATGTTATTCCCAGAATTTTATCGTTTTTGTTCTATTACCATTGTTCTTACTATACAATAATTTCCAACATTTACCAAATTCGAGCATATGCACATCGAATAGACATATATTAATTAAGTAATGCACGAATAATATGTAAACAAAGAAAAGGTCATTGAATTAACTCTTTCTGTGATCCATACGCGAGTGTATATCCTAGTGCCAAAAATCGATAGTTAATATTCGATTCGAATTTTCAAGTACGAAGCTCCTCCATCAATATTTATTTATTTATTTTATTTTCTTAATACCTGCCATTGTTTTTTCTATTCTTTTTTCTGTAATTCATCACATAATCGAAAGAAAAAGTTAAGAATAGTGGTCCAATACTTAACTTGAAACGCACATGGTACGTACGGTAGGATAGTTGCGTTTTTGTTCAATAGCGAGTTCACTAGCCGTTTGTAAACTCTATCGATTTAATCAATCAAATACTTCCAACTGCGTCGTCAGTATAATTGCGAGCGCGTTCGTTGTACGGTTTACGGAGATGAAATACGAAGTTCGACTAGCGAATGGATCTTGCTTTTTCCGAAGAATCGTTCATTTAAGACAATATTTCAAATGATTTTAATAAGCCAATTAAAATCAATAAGTTTGAAATAGGAGTTGAAATAAGTCATAGTCTCTAACAAATGAGAAAATAGTTAAACAATTTTCTTGATTGTTTCATTTTCATATTTTCTCAGTGAAGAGAAGCTTTTATTTCAGTTCATTTTTTTTTGCTCACGAAGAAAGCTTTTGAATTGACGAGTGAAGGATTCTGGTCAATTTTCTTCTCCAAGAGCAAAATTCATTCGTAAGTTTAGTCTGTACATGCAGTTAATTAATCAGTTAATTAACTAGTTTTTTTAACCAAAACAACGACAATGTGATAGCGATTGATTGATCGATATATTCGGTAGATATGTAAAAAAAAGAAAAAAAATATTTATACACACATATACATATAATACAAGTGATACACGCGAAATCGTGAGCACGTGTGTATATGGGTTGAAGAAACAATGTCTGTCTGTGTGTGCGAGTGTGTGAAAGAGAGAAAGGTCGCCAAGGCACATTGCGTCCATCTCCTAGTCAAACGTTCTCCAAGAGTGCCTAGGGATGACGAAGAAAACAGCGAACAAGAGGAGCCTTCGTGCAGATGGCACTTGGCAGATTACACTGCCAATAGTTTTGGGATTGCTTTTGGATAAGTGATTAATTGTATGTAAAATGTGTGAGAAACTATTCTCGTGACAATTGCAGCGTGATTTAAGCTTGCGATTAAATGCTCCATAAATGGTTCGAAGTACCGGAGGAAAACGAACGAAGCGAGCTTGAGTAATTCGAGTGTAATATATATAATATTAAAAATTTTACAGATATTCTTTGAAAGTTTTAAATGATTTTTTAATCGAGTGTAAATATAAATGAAATTAGAGTCCAAAAAAATGCAAATTAAAGTAAAAATCAAAAACTTTCTTTCTGTGAAATACAACAAATTTTGTTTTCAATCTGATCGATCGTTTAATAATGTTTTATATAGAATTTAAAAAATAGAAGTTTATCATGTGTTGCTAATTATAGTTTTTAAATTTTTCATAAGATAAAGCTTGTATTATACCTAATTATAGTAACATTTTTGTTGTCAAGCGTACAATATATTTTGAAATCAAGTAAGAATTGCGAAGCGGGCATTTTAAATTCTTTAGATTTATACACTTTCTATTTAATACAGCTATAAGCTCAATATAGTTTTTGCATTTTACATCGGATTCACCTGTTAAACTATGATTTTTTCAAAATTCTATTGAAAGCCTAAAACGCATCGCAATACTGAATTATAATACGGCTTCATAGAAAATGCATTTTGCTCACTATTTTCTTTTAAATGTTATACAATGTTGAAGTAAATAAAATTGATTTATATTAAATATTGCAGCTTGAAAAGATGATTGATTATAAATACTGTATGATACTCATTGTTAATATTTGTTTTTTGTATAAATTATATTTATTAAAATCTAATTGTTAATGTTGCATACAAAGGTTAAATTAATATAATGAATTACCTTAATTACTTAATAAGGATGCTTTAAAAAAAATTCTTTAAGATTTCCGGAACACACTCGAATGACCCAAGTTGTTGATAGAAATCAACGCAAGAGATAACGTTTAGCGTATAAATAAAATTGATGATCTAAATGCTAAGCTTTAGGTAATAATTGCGGCGAAAGATTAAATTCAGTACATCCGTACATTGTTATTCCTCTTATATAAAGTAGCATATATTTATGATAAGTAAGCATAATTTAAATATTATTAATTAAACTTATCAGTAATAGTTGGTACTTAAAGGAAGAGAAGTATAAAAAAGAGGTAGGCACGTTCAGATAAATAATGGAAAATAGAATTATTTAAAATCAGTCGAATATATTGTACCGATGTGAGTGATCCCTTTTTCTATATATACGTGTAGAATTTGGTACGACTGATGTGTACTCGCGATGCTAGGGTTAAAAATTACTAGCCTTTTTATTTATCTCGTTCTTCCCATTGATGATTATAGCGACTCCCCGCCGTATATACATTGTTTGCAAGGATTGCGCTGTATTAGTGAAAGAACGTGAAAGTGTGAGTAATTAAATTAGTTATACTGAACGGCACTCTTTTTCGAGCGAGAGTGAAAGATTGAAAAGAAAAGGTCCGTGAAGTTTGTGAAACTACGACTTTTATTTTTTACCGGAATTTTTCTCCGATAGCAAGTATTCACCACTAAATGAAGAATGATATATAGTTAGTTGATCGTGAAAGCGACAAGAATCTCAATAAAGAATCGTAAGGATCTCAAGTTTTAACTTACTCTCTTTTTTTTCGATCGAACCTATTATACATAAAAATCCTATAATTATATCCTTTTATTTTTCAGCTTCCGCTTCTTTCATTTAGATTAACAAACTTTATAAGATGAAAGTCTCCTTTTATTTTAAAATATGATTTTTATTATTAGTAAGTACAAAAGAACTTAAACATTTATACTTTATCACAAGTCACGAGCGACCATTCTGCTAAAAGCCAAAAAAAAAGGAACAAAAGAAAGAACTAAACTATGTTTTCAGGTATTCTATTAGGAGTTTATATAATTTTTTATGGCGTCTTGAAAAATATGATTGACTTATTGAAGTCGGAATGTAAATACTTTCCTTTTAAGTAAGTAATTAAGTATAGTTAAACGTATAAGTACAATTATTTAAATAAAGTATTTTACTCGGTAATTAGTGATTAAATGATTAGTACGTAAGCCAAAGTTTAAAATTCGTATTGAGTGACGATGATGAAGATCTTGGCTACAGCGCTACCGACAAAGTTGCCGGTGGGATCGTAAATCTCCATGGAAAATTCCAGTTCAATGTCTTGAGGGCCTTGGAGGCTTTGCCTGAGCACGAGGACTGCCTGGGACTGCGAAGGTTTGCGCATAGCGAAGCAACTCTCCGTAGCTGGAATGACGTGCGGCGGAGCACGAGCCTGAATGAAAGCCATACTAAAGCGCATCGAACTGGCGAAGCTGTAAGCTCCTCGCATCGTGAAGAGGTCCAGCTGTCCGGAAGCCGGAATCGGATACATTGAGACGATCGCTATATAGTTGTATGTGTAATGCGACGGACGGAGGAAGCAGGCTCTGTCGGCTACAGGACAGAATGGACTTTCGCGCATGCATCGGCTGAAAAAGAAAATGATTTATTTAAATAATACTATCAGATTGTAAGTAGTGAAATCCGGCCGTCATCACGATTTTTAACAAGTTTTATTAAAATTTTATTCGAAATGTAGACGTTTCAACAGTATTTTCGTTGTCTCTTTCAGGATTTTTGAAAAATTCAAGATTAATAATAACGAAAGCTTCTTAGACTTCTTAGAACTTTAATTTTGCCTGATCTTTCTTATTCTTCCATTTCAATAACTATCGAATTTTATTTCGTTAGTGTTAAATAACTCACTTCTTTCTTTGGGGGTCCAGAACGTATCCAGCTGGACATTGAATCTTGTTACACCTATATCCGCCTCTAACGTTTTGACAAATTTCACCAGCTCCTTTACAAAGATTCGGATTCTCGCATTCGTTGATATCTTAAATGAGAATATAATTGAGAGGTCAATTAGATTTTTCATGCCCATAGTCGAATTGAGCTAACAACTTTAATTACTACTGTGTGCCTGCTGATCGAGCGGCTACTTACAGACAGTAAAAAATACCTCCAGAAAAAGAAGCTGAAGGATTTTTTTCTCGAGAAATTAAGCCTTCGATGAACATCAAAATTTACCTTGGCAGGTGCGAAAATCTTCTCCAAGCCGATAGCCATTTGGGCAACGGCATATGTAGCTGCCAGGAGTGTTATCGCAAATGCCGACGCATAGGTTGCTGTCGCGATACTCGGTGCATTCGTCGATGTCCTCGCAGGTGTGATTATCTGACTTGAGTTGATAACCAAAGCGACAGTGACAGCTGTATCCACCCCAAGTGTTACGGCACTCCTGCTGGCAGAGTCCCGCTCGGGTCAAGCACTCGTCAACATCACGGCAGGCGCCGGCAGCTCCGTCGTTCTCGTAGCCCGCCTCGCAGATGCATCGATACGAACCCAGCGTGTTCGCGCAGCGGCTGTTGCTGCCGCAGATTTTGATATTGGGAAGGTACGAGCATTCGTCAATGTCGACGCACTCGTTCTGCATGTTCATCTCGTATCCTATATACAGTTTTCAAATTTTTCGTTAGTAACACTGGTCAATTTCTTCTATTCAGATACTCGTTAAATAGTCATACCTTTTGGACAGAAACAGAGGTATCCTCCTAACTGATTTTTGCATGTCTGATTTCGTTTGCACTTGTGCGTACCGTCGGCGCACTCATCTGCATCTTTACACACTCCAGTGAAGCGGTCTCGAATGTACCCATTAGGACAAGAGGGTACGTATCTGTTAAACGAAGAATCATTCAGTTCACTGATTCAATAATTGTTTGGCTTTCCGGTATAACAACTAATTCCACTTTTTGAAGTGATAACTTCTTATGGGGCACCGAATACTCAGGAATTTCAGTCTCCAAAATTTTGGAGTTTTCGGATCATTCTCCCAGTTTTTGGATCATTTTATGATGTTTTTAGAAAATGTCTACGAATATTGAAAATGACTGAAAAACCAATATTGGTTTAATATTGTTCCAATATTGATTTTTCGGTCAATTCCAATATTCGTAGACATTTTTCTAAAAACATCATAAAATGATCCAAAAACACTCAAATGACATTTATAAAATGTTATTATAAATTTCAATTGAGTAAAAACATTTTATAAATGTCAATTGAATGTTTTTGGATCATTTTTTATTATGTTTTTAGAAAATGTCTACGAATATTGGAAATGACCGAATTACCAGTATTGGACTAATATTAAACCAATATTGGTAATTCGGTCATTTCTAATATTCGTAGACATTTTTCTAAAAACATCATAAAATGATCCAAAAACACTCGATTGACAATTTATAACATGTTTTTATAAATTTCAATTGAGTAAAAACATTTTATAAATGTCAACTGAGTGTTTTTGGATCATTTTATGATGTTTTTAGAAAATGTCTACGAATATTGGAAATGACCGAAAAATCAATATTGGTTTAATATTGGTCCAATATAAAATGTTTTTACCCTCCCCTCTTTCCCCAATATCGTAAATCTCAGACATTTATTTGTTGTACATCACAAATCAGTGCATATGCATTCCGATCTTTACCCAACCCTTTCCAGATGAAGAAAGCACAAAATCACAGCAACAATCTTACAAGGCGAATCGCACGGAGGCAAAATCGAGCTCGCAAGGGGCAGCTCATAAGCGAAACGTCTATCGGGGACGCATTTCGATTTCCGCTCATGCGCGCGGGCGCGAACGGATGAGTCATCGAGCGACGCACCCATATGACAGCCCCGCTCGCGCGCGGACTCAGTCCCGATCGGCCGATTTCTCGCTGCCGCGGCGCGATGGAAGAATAAAAAAAGTCCAAGAGCCCCGCGTGCCGCCGCCAGAGAAAACTCGCCTCGCTCGCGTTCTCTGGTGCTGCTATGCTCCTTTTTCTCCTCCTCTCCCTCGTGTGTCTCGCGCTGCCCACGCCTCGGCGTAAACTCGTCCCGGGCACGCGATGCATTCTAATTAGCGCCGAGCCAGAGCGCGCGGCTGGAATTTTCGCGACGATTTCCGCACGCATCCGAAATAGCTTGCGACGGGCCGGCAGGACGTCACGAGTTACGTGGTGCGCCTCATGCCTCTCTTCAGGGTGTTTTGTAGGCGCGAGTTTGATTTGCTCGCGTCTGCGTCTATTCGGAGGCGATGCGGTGATTCGCGTTGAAATGTTGATTGGAACGAATGTAACGCGCTCAACGTGCTATACTTTCGAGAAAATAGAGAATGTTTTTTAATTGATTTTCATGAGCACTCATTCAGCAGTTGATAAAGCTTGTGAAATGAAGAAAATTTATACGAAATTTAGTGGTAATTTTAACTATGTGATGAAGCAAATTATCATTACTCGCACTGAGAGAAATGTTTAAGTGATTTTTATTTAAAAAATTCAGAAAATTTTACTATAAATAGTACGGTACTGTGGTCACGACTGACATTTCGAGATTTGTTCACATATCAGTCGTGAAATAATATTCTACTAAAAATGATTTATCATAGTTTATTTAGTCCACTTTCTCAGATTTACAATCTCTGACTAATTTTTTGAAAACTCAGAGTTTTATTAAAAACATTTCTTTTAATTAATACACAGAAAAATGATTTTTCAAAAGTTATACTAATTGTTTTCTATAAGTTTTTTTTTGTTGCTTTTTTTGCGAATAATAATTTTAGGAAATCTTTATTTTAACTAATAAACATTTTTCAAGAAATCTGCACTAATTTTTACTACTCTACATCGGTATGAAACGTACTAAAAAAAAAATTACAAAAGTTTTCTAACATGTCATTAAACGAGTCTATTTCACTACGCAGAGAAAACCACAATTTTAGCAAGACCACTTCTCCCTTCGGCACGCATAGAGAAGGTAAAACAATTAATTATAAAATATCACGCAAAAGCTCTCCAAGTGTGCAACTCCCCGACAACAAGTAGTATAGAATCCAAAGCATTTGCCCTGCATAAAAAGCGAAAGAAAAAAAAAGAAGAGTCGAAGACATTTGACCGCACCTCGTCGCGCTCGTGCCCAAAAGAAAAAAAGAGGCTCGCATGACCTCACGGGCAAAAGGACGAGCACAAAGGCGCCGTGACAATGGCCCCGACCATATCGTCGTCAGCGCGTGGCGGTCGCCTCGAAAAATCGAGCGAAAATAGGCGCGCGTCGGGGGCCGAGCGCTTCGCGCGCCTCTGAAAATAAACGCGCGTCGCGATGGAGGAGTCATTGACACGCCCGCGGCCCTTCGTTGCGCGCCCGCTAAAGTAAGTAGTTATATGCATTGCACTCGAGAGCGATCGGCCGGGCGGCAGGGGCGCGGCCGATTCACGTGGGCGCGCTTCCACCCACGCGCGCCGGGAAAGGCAAGCGCACGTGCGAATTCGTGCATGCGGCCCGAGGAGCGTTTTCCGCGGGCCGAGTTGCGGCCGAAGGGGGCCTGTATAGTACGTGAGACGCTTTGAGGGACTCGCACGATCACTGTTTCAGTTACAGGCGTGATTTAGATGCTGACGTTGCGAGATTGATTGAAGGCTTTGGAAATTGATTTTTGTGCCAATTTGTTAAGGTTTGTATATAATTTATCGAGGAAATCGCTTTGGAAATTATGGGACGAGGAAGTGCAATTTATTTTAAAAAAAACTCTCTTATTATCTCTTTCAAAAAAAAAATCCTGAAAAGCTGCACGTCAACAGCAGTAGGAAACAGCAAGAGACTCAACCGTAAAGGCTGATAAAGCCTCGCTGCATTTTCAACCGGTGAAAAAAAAAAAAAAAAAAAAAAACAGAGTAAAGCAGGAGAGCCCGATATTATTTCGAAGATATAGGCGCGGGGACACCCACGCGCCGGCAGTCGCGAAATCTCTCTACCGTCGCTTCCGGCTTCTTGCGAGCAGCGACCCGCCGATCGCCGCATGCATAAAACATACGTCGCGTATACCGCGCGCGACGAATTTTTAACCGACCTGAATTTATCGCGGGCGACTCTTAATTATAACTTGTCCTCTGCCGGAGGCCTCTTAAATCGCCTCCTTTTTTCCCCTCCTCCTCCGATGGTAATTAATGTCCGCCCCGTAAGCGCGCTTTAAATTGAGTGTCTTAAATACGGGTGTTCCCTTTTATTTCGTCGCTGCTGGAAATTTACAAGGGCTTTATCGGTATTTATACTTGTTAAGTCGGAATTGGTTAAGCTTCGCTTGTTAAAAGTGAAAAATCGGTTGTCCGCGTGTTTTCTTCTCTTTCTCTCTTGTTTCTGTTGTTTTTTTTTAAACAAAAAGATCGATCGTGTCAATTATAAAATATAAATTAAAGTTCTTTTCCTTATGCTCCTCTCTTTCTTGTTCGAAGCGGAATATGCCGCCGCGCGGCGATCTTACATTTATCGAGTATGCAGATAGCCGTGGTTGCGTTTTATCGAGGAACGCCTTAATTACGTTCCAGCAGATTAACAATGTCATTAAGCCGCGAACAATCAGTGCCCGAAGATTCCACGACTCGAATTTGTTAAAAAAAAAAAAATAAATAAATAAATAAATAAAAGGAAGAAGAAGAAATTCCCGCCTATAGAAAGAGCAGCATCGATTATCGTTTATCCAAGCGAGGCTGCGAAGATTAAAGACAAAACGCGGCGCGCGAATCCAGTTCCAGGCGTTGCGCACGCAAAAGTCCTCCGCGATACTCGTTCCTCGATCCTTTATGGTCGCCATCATCGCCGTACGGCGGTTTGATAAATACGAGAGCAACGCGCGGCGAAGTATATCGTTTTGTCGCCGATAAATCAGAACGACTTCTCTTTCTCCGCAAAATCGGACGCTCGTCTTTTATTGCGCCCGCCGTTTTATTGTGGATTCACCTCGAGAACTGGTTAAATTCGCGCGTTTCTATACGGAGAGGTTTGCGTACAGCGCGTCCGGGCATCCTGCCATAGTAGTGGTGAATGGGCGGTTCCGCCGTCAGACGTGTTTACGTGAAATACGCGAACATTTTCCTGCGGAGTGTGGATTTAAGAATATTGCGTTACTGTAAAAATTTTAGTTGAAAATAAAAATGTTAACTTCGCACTGGATTCGGAAGATGTATTATGTGTGGGTTCATTGACCCGATATAGTTAGATTTTTTTATTGTATAGAAAATTTATATGACAACTAAAAATTTTTTGTAGAATTAAAAATAATTACTGCAATCATTTTTACAACAGATGGAGATCTTAAATAAAATAGAAAAATATTTACGTTTAATTAAAATAAAAAGAGTGCACTATCTAAAGTTGAATTAGTGAAAAGCTACTATAAATTAATGAAATTTCATTAAAAATTATAGTGGGAAGAGCTCTATATTAAACGAATATTGAAGCAATTTTCCCCTGATTTTAGTAGTTTTTCACTAGAGGGCACATGTAATAGTATTACAGTGAGTTTAATAAATTAACCCATTACTCAAAGAAAAATAAATTATTTACTATACTTTAATTCCTCGCACCTAAAAAATTCTTCACCAAAAAAACATTTCTCTAAATTTAGAGGAAATAAAAAGTATTTCTTTCGAACAAATCACACCAAATCGTATACATAAATGAATTACGATTACATACGCGACATGAGCTATAGACATTTAAATCAATCCACAAAGTCGAACCCTCCCGATAATCTAAAGCACTGTTTACCGTCTCGCCCGTCCTATTAAAAAAAAAATTATTTAAAAAATACGATAACGATAGAAAGTAATCCACTTAGAGTCACGATGGGCGCGTCGTCGGCGCTCCGGATAAGCCGGTGCGTCGGCCCCCTCTGAAAAATTCTAAAAGGCTTACGCGCGTCGGAGTGATGAATTTCGGCTTTGAAAGGGGATCGCGCGGCCGCGATACTTTCGGCTCATTAATATGGGACGCGCCGCGTCGGGGGGACCACACGGAGCTTTTCCGGCGCGAGCACACAACAGCGACGTCCCTTATATTACTCCTCCCGTGCGTCGCTGCTATGCCAGATAAACAAACGCGCTGGAAATGGTTTACGGGAAAATCTTAAGGGGTTTACTTTTTATACAGCTTTTTCTTCTTCTTTTTCTCCGGCTTGTATTGCCTTTTCCCGAGGGTGATTAATTTCGGCGTGTCGCGTGAAATTTAAATACATCCATTTTAGTACGCGTTTGTTGTGGGTAAAGGGAGAATTAAATGAGTTTTCTTTTTTTTTTATTTTGAAATCTTATTCCGGCGTTTCTTTGTTCGTTCGTGTTAGAGTGTGAGTTTCTTTAGGAATTTGTGAAAATAAATTGGAACTTAGTTAAAATAATATTACTCTCTAAAGATGAATAAGTGAAATTACAGTCACACAAATCGTTTATTTTGTTTAAAAAATCGACGACTTGTTGCAGTTAATGAAGGATATTTGATGCGAAATAAGTGTATTGGAGTTAATTTTACTAATTCAACTTTACACAATGCTTTCTTTTCAATTTTTATGCAAGAATAATGTCTCAAATGATCAACGACGAGATAATTTAGATTAATTATTTATTTTGTCAATGTTTCGACCCTCGAGGTAATGCCTTCTTTAGAGCTTTTTTTATAATTTAGAAGTAATTATCGAAATGTTGAACAAGAAGACGAGCCTTTGGCAATAAATTATTTATATTTATAAAAAAAATTCCTAAAGAAGGCACTATCTCTAGTGCCGAAACGTTAACAAAATAAATAATTAAACAACAGATTGGTTCGTGGCTGATCATTTGTGTCATCATCATCATCCTATACTCTAATACTTACTAACGTACGAATTATAACACTTTACTTATTAAGATTATTTTTTTCTTAATGATTTTTACTAATAAATCAAATAAAATACTTTTTAAATAACAGTCAATTTTTGATACACCAGTTCACACTATTCGAATTATAAACGCAAAATGCACATATTATCTCCGCAGTTAATATGATTATTATTATTATTTTTTTTTTAAGAAAATACTTGGATAAGGCTGATTCATTATTTATATCACCCGTTTTGAATGTAAGCGTAATGTAACGTTAATCAAACCCCATCAATCATCGGCAAAATAACTTAACAGCAACGTACTATTTATCTCGCGCAAAGCATAACACTTACTTCACAAATTTATCAGATACCCCGTCATAGCGCATCTCAATGCACACTGCAGCCAACGCCTATACAGCGATCGGAAGCCCGATATCAGCGTATCAGCGAAATTCATTGATCGCACTCGCTCTACCCCGAAATAAATCATCCTCCACTTCGAAATTTTTTTATCCCCGCGCACCCAACAAAGAAATCACCGAGTAGCCCTCCCCACATGTTCAATCGACTTATCGTCGAAAGAGCGGCCCTCGCCGCCGCTCAAAGTAAGAACTCAGCGCGGCGTCGGCGCGCCACGAAAGGATCGAGCGCGTCCAATTACGAGGTCGGCCAGGTGCAGGCCCCGCGCTCGGACAAACAAGAAATACGCCCGTCCGGATTCCCGCAGTCGCCCAAAAATAGTATAGCTCCGCGAGAAAAAAAAGGGCCGGGGGAAGTTGCGCGACCTTCTCTCTCCGCCGCCGCGAATCGAAATAATTGCCGCCGCGGAATCCTTCCGAGGAGCCCAAACGGCGCGGAGATGCATAATTCATGGGGAGCCGGCAGGAGGGGGTGGGAGGGCGGAGGTGCGTAACCTTGGGGCCCGCGCGTCGGATGCCCGTAAATTCAATGCGAGTTTTTTGGCGAAGCGCCACGCGTCTGCTGGCCGATCCTTCTTTTTTTGCGATCGAGACCGGATGGCTCTCGAACTTGAGCGTGCGAAGGTCTTCGATTTTTGCGCTCTGCTGTTTATGAGGTGGCTTTGGCTTCCTTTTGCTTATTTTCGGGGGGAGGAGTGCGTAAGTCATGGATCGCGGGTTTTGTCGAAAGTGTATAGAACGTTTTTTTGTCCTCTTTTTCAAATCTTCTTTTAAAATAGCGATGACAGGATGTTGCGAAGTAGTCGAGGGAGAAATTTTATTGGCGAGTGAGCAAATTGGCGCTAAAATTCAAAATATGTTTGAGATTTCCGACGGTCTTATGTATGTAAAATCAACCTGCGAAGTAGATTAATGAAGCAATCGTTTGATAAAATTCTCCTTATTTTACTACTGTATTTTCTTTTTATCAGGAAGCTATAAAATCTTATGAGAAGTTCTTAATTAAAATGTGCGATTAAAATTTTATTTCGTTAAAAAATATCAATTGATTTCAAAGTTAATGGCGATCAGAGGAGAAGATCAGGAACCTATTAGATTTTGTAATGAGACGTATCACTTTAAAAAATCAATTAGTAATAATTGCATATAAAACGATGATAGGACGAACTTAAATAATTAATGATTTTAATTATTTAAGTATAAAATGATTTTTCAGATACTTCCAAATAACGTAACGATTAATTAAGCGAAAATGTGAAAAAAATTTGACTACTAGAAGAAACAGACAATTTCCAGAAGAGTTATTTTATCAAAGTTAAGTACTTTTTGTGTACAAGTGATCGTATAATGAGCAAGAAGGAAATGCTTCGAGCGACATTTATTTCCCACTTTTTACTTCTTCTCCTTCTTCATTATAGAGTAGTTTGCTTGAATTAATAGTTCTACTTGAATTGAAGCAGCATACTTGAGGTTCTAAGCGCCAGTGACAATAAAAAATAGCATTTTTTTAAACGAGCACAGAAATAAGTGCATAATAAACAAGTATTATAGGAATGACTTTTCGTAAGAGCAGCGGGGTGTTGTTAAATCTTCATCTCACCGATTTTCTGACAATATGTTATTTGCCAAGGGAGTTTAATGTGTAGCATTAAACGTAATCACAGGTATGCGCGGGACTGGTAATTCGCAGTTTATATTTATAAAACTAATTACTCCGGTTAAAACAAAATTTCTCCAATCGAGTCGAATGATGCATACGTTCCGTACGAAGATTCACGCTCGCGATAACGATCTGCTTACATTAAGTTTACCCATTTTAAGTACCTTCAATTATACTCATCACACTTGAGTCAAATGTTACTTTGCCGTTTATAAATTTCTTTCTTTTTTTTTTTTTTTTTTTTGTTAATTTAACTGACCATAATTAACTACAACTGTGTATACTACAGACAGTTTCACACTATCCGATTTTTAAAAACTTCGGTTGTAATTTGAAAAAATTTCAAAAATTTTAATAATCGTATACGAAAAAAAGCAACATAAATTACAAAATAAATATAAAATACAAACCATCGACGCACTCCACGACGGCGAGTAGCACAAAAAAGGCACGTAATCCCCGAAACCAGAAAAGAATTAAAGAAAAGAAAAATACAACGCACTCCAGCAAAAGTCACAACACAACTAAACAGTCGAGCGCTCCTCAGAAATAGCCAAGAGCCCACCCAAGCGAAAAGCAGCGAGCCTTAAAAATCCACCCCTCGAAAGGGGGGTTTGCCCCCCTCCGGCAGAAAAACTTATTACGCCGATCAAACGCACCCTACGAGCAGGGCTTGTCCATCGTGAGTCAGAAGGGCCGAGGAGGAGAGCAGCTCGAGTCAGCCGGCAGGGCGCGATTCACATGGCACGGACGAGGCGGTCGTGGGCTCCACGGGCGAGTTCGGGTTTCGCGGGCGACCGGCGGCGGCAACGCGCCGAGTGGGACTGAGGCGCGCGCGCTCGGGAGGCGGCGCGGGGACGGGCCGCCCGCACGCACACGCGCCTCAAATATACGTACGTACGGTCGTATGGGCGTGCACATGTGAAACGGGCACAGTCATCGCTCGCGCAAGCGCCTGCACCGTGCGACTTTGCATCGTCGATTTTCACGCGAGTTCGGCAACTTGAGGGGAGTTCGACTTTTGGAGAGGGTCTGCGTGATTTTTTTGTGCTTTTACTGTGGAGTGAAATTCTCGAGCGACGAGAGCTTAAAATTTTGAAATTGATAAAAGAATCGTTGCTTAGCATCGTCAATTTTCACGCGAGCTTGGAAAATTTTGGGGGGTTCGACTTTGGAGAGGGTCTGCGTGATTTTTTTGTGCTTTTACTGTGGAGTGAAATTCTCGCGCGACGAGAGCTTAACATTTTCAGATTGATAAAAGAATCGTTGCTTAGCATCGTCGATTTTCACGCGAGTTTGGAAAATTTTGGGGGGTGCGAGTTTGGAGAGGGTCTGCGTGATTTTTTTGTACTTTTAGTATGCAGTAGGCATCAAAGCGTATTAAATTTTAGCGCCTTTTAAGAGGGAAATTTAAATTTTTATAACTAATCAATTTGCCCTTTAAAATGTTTCACAACAGATTGCCATCGTTTTTTTTTTTTTTTTTTTTAAAGATAATAACGATTGTTTATTTTAGTGACACTGTGTGGTTAAAGTCTAAAGAACACTTTTCAGACAGACTGTTAGCATTGATGCGCAGTAAATTAAAAAAAAATGTAAAACTTTTACACGTGTATACAACAATTTTTACGCCTAATGCTTGTTTTTTGTTTTATTTTACAAACCTTTAGAGTAATAAAGTCCACTGTCGTTTCAAATAGCACAAAATTCCTGTAAAATTTCGCATTTAATATTAATTGTTCAAATTAATTTTGCATAAAAAGAAAATTTTTAACCTTGTAATTTAAATTTGTAACTAGAGAACAATTGTAAAAAAATATTGTTCACAATTTATAAGAGAAACTAATATTTTTAGATGCAGGAAGAGGAGTAATAGACGCAGTAAAGTTAAGTATCATTTTACAGTGTAGTCGTTAAAGTATGTACTGATGCTTCAAATGCCACTCGCATTGCTGATTATATTTTGATTCCAACCAGAAACAACGTGCATCTATTACGGTAACAATGAACGATTACTAATTCTTCAATCCATTTTGCTTCCTTCCTTTGAATAAAGACCTAAATACACAAAAACAGATTGTTTATTTATAGTACACATTAACATACATTGTAAGTAAACTATATACATTATCAATAAACAAATACAGTAACAAAAAACAACGGCTTGATATGTTTTTCTGAAAAAAGACTATTATTATTAAATTACTTACTCTTGATTAACTAGAAGTGTGGCAATCGTAAAAATGTAGTTTACAGTTCCGTTTTTTTTTTACTTTTGTTGTCAGATTAAAGCACTGTCATATCTAATAGACCGCAGAGTTCGAGGAAAGCATGAATCGACGGATGATTGCCTAAATTTCCTCAGAGGCAGATGCCCGCGAAGACTTACATCCAGACTGTGTTATCGAGCCGAGCGCGTTATAAAGGCTTCAAAATCTTACACCACATGTGATGCTAGTTAACATTTTAAGACCTTTCAAAGAACACGCTTTAAATTCTACAGCGAACTATTACTTGGCCTATATATGCATGAAATTCGATTAAATTAACGTCGGGCATTTAAAAATTAAATGTATAATTAAATCGATTATTTTATTAAACGTATAATTAAATCTACACGGAATTTTTTAAATTTATATTATGTAGTGTAACGTTATATGTATTTCTTAAAACCAAGTGCTACTTTCAATTGGCAGTATCTTCGCTGATGAAGATTGACTTGAATAAAAGGAAATTATATTAAAAAAAAAAAAAAAAAATTGATAAGCCTTATTTATGCATAACAATTACTGCACGGAAGAGACATGTTTTTGAGGCATGAATTCATTCCTCGTGTACATAAAAAAAAATCATACTTTTTATTTATTTATCAAACGAACAGAACAGTCTTTATATACAAATAGTAAATATCCCATCAGTGCGCTGCATTCAATTGAAAAGTGAGCTTGTTCTAGCTTCAAGTGCATCTCTTAGCCTCTATTCCCGTGAAACTGCACTTGAATAATTAAGTGATTTGACACTTAAAGCAAGAATCAAACTGATTTCCTCGAAAATCTGTATCTATAAATAAAATAAAAAAACGCATCCTCTCCTTCGAGATTTAAAAAACGCCGTTGATGAAGAAAGTCAGTCGCACGTGCAGCCTCGCTAAGAAGCAGATGAAGAAGAAGAATAAAGCCAGGCGCGTCTCTGTAAAACCGTCACACTTGTCACTCTCATCGATCGATCATCGGCTGTCAGTAACGCGGCGCTTTCCACTTGGAGAGACAAGAAGGCGGCGGTATAAACACCGACGCGTGGAATGCCTGTGCGTAGCAGGGCCGAGGGCACAATGGACGCGCGTTTTAGGCCCTACACGCGCACATGTGGGTCAGCCCCGGCGTAATAGGACGCCCGTATATATTTTCCGGGGTGAATGGACTCGGGCGCCGGAGGAAGGGAGAGTCGCGGCTGATTGCGCGTTGCTCCCTTTGGCAGTCTGGGGATGCGCTCGCCGCGCGGGTCTTCGAATTGTCGACGCGCTTTTTGACTACCGCCTGGGGATGTGCGAGGAGGGGAGAGGAAAGGCGAGACGAGCGGTGGGAAATGCGCCTGCTGCGGAGAAAGAAGTGTGCTTGTAATAAACCAAGGAGATATAAACATTTTATAAATGTCAATTGAGTGTTTTTGGATCATTTTTCTAAAAACATCATAAAAAAACACTCAAATGACATTTATAAAAGGTTATTATAAATTTCAATTGAGTAAAAACATTTCATAAATGTCAATTGAGTGTTTTTGGATCATTTTACGATGTTCTTAAAAAATGTCTACGAGTATTGGAAATGACCGAAAAATCAATATTAGACCAATATTAAACCAATATTGATTTTTCGGTCATTTCCAATATTCGTAGATATTTTCTAAAAACATCATAAAATGATCCAAAAACACTCAATTGAAATTTATAAAAACATTTACCACTTAGTTTAAGTTATTACTTCTGTCGGGGGTTCCGGGACCCACACCTTTTTTTTTTTTTTTCTTTTTTTTTTTTGAAGGAAAGAAGGATATTGGGGGACAATGTTTTCGTTTAATGGGGTGATCGTGCAAGCGTGAAGTAGTTGTATGGGGAAATTTTTATTCTCGATTAATTGAGAGAGCATGAGGGATGGACTTCAAATTAAGTGTAACGAGACTTTTTTTTAACCTTTTGACGTTTCCGTCAAAACGTTAATTATTAAGCGATTAAACGAAAGAAAGTTTCATGACTTGTGTATAATTGTATAGATCGTTTGTAGTTAATAACTTTTTTTAATTTATAACTGTTTTTTAAACATTTTTATTGTTTAAATACGAATAACCGAAGAAATTCATCCATGTGCACTCCTCACGTACAGGCAGCTGTTAATGTTTATTTATCAATCTTTGAATTTACAAATATTAATCAGTTAACAAGTATTAATTAAATTTCAATTAAATTTATTTATTCAAAAATAAATAACTCTTGAAACGTTTGAAGTAGCATCCAAGACAATTTCTTTGCGAAGCAGATTTGTTGACGCAATGCTAGACAGCGCGCAGTGAATTTTTAACGAACGGAAGTACGAAGCACAGTAGGAGAAAATAATGAGGCGGAAGGTGTACGTGAGACAGTAGACCGGTAGAAAAACGGAAAGGGTTCTTGTCTTTCAAACGTGAAACGAGATTTTCTAGGAGACTCTTGATGCCTACGTGTGGTTTATGGAAAATAATAACGTAATATTTAGATAACGTTTAAAGTAACTCGTGCATTTATTTAATGAATAATAAATCATAATTAATAAATAATAGAATGATAAATAAAATACAGGAATGGCCAGTTCTATATACTAGCATAATTTTTCACTCTTCTGTTTCTTATATGTACATTACACGGATCACGTACAAGAATTGTCTTTGTTAAAAATTATAATTAATTTTTAATCAACTGGTAAAGTTATTATTTACTATGTAATTGTATTTTGGAAGGTATTAAAAATAGTATCTACTTGGTTTGTACAAGTCACGAAGAAAAAAAGTAACACCACTCTCTGTTTACAGACGAACTACTTCGAAAACATTGCAGTTTCCAAACCGTCAATTTCTTTCTACGACAATCATCAACTATACTAATTATTAAACACTTTATTATGATTTAATAATTAAATGATCAAAAATATAATCGAAGGGTAAGGCGGAGCCGAAATCGTCAGACAATTAAGTGATCGGAATTTCCCAAATAATCGGGAAATCTTAGGGCAATTAGTCTATCAAGGTTAATGGATAAATCCGAGACCCTATATAAAATCATTAATCGCCAGCGAACGGATCGTTCGCACGTGTAAATACAATACAATGGAAATTGTCGGCCGGACACAAAATAAATATATACATGGCTTTCACGTTCAAGGAACTGCAAGTGCAATTAAGAAGATGAATATATGATTCTCTCTCTTTTCCCTCCCTTTACCACGTGAAACATAAGTGTATTAATTATATGCCCAATGAAATATGTTCCGGTAAAAATTTTTGAAATGTTTCGACACTTGAATACCATATATACACACACGACAAACGTATATACCTGCCGAGCTGTTCTGTTGACATCAGGACTACATTTTGTTGTTGACGTGTCCGAGCTCGAAAATAATTTAATAGTTTTCAGTCGGATATTGACTTCGAATTGGAGCGGCTGGTGCTTGAGGCTGTAAATTCTTCGTTGACCGAGAATCGAATTGTTGCAGTCAGCGAAGTATCGTTGACGCATTTTTTTAAAGGTCAGTGTACTAATGTAAATATCAAAATATTATTTGTAAATTTTGTGAACTCTATATTTAAATTTAACTGATGAAAAGGATAATCGTCTCTTAATGATAGACAAATAAACAAGAATCAGTTTAATGTCTCTATAGAATGAGTGGATTTTTTTTCGCTAATTAATTTGTTTCTATCATTTATTGGCACGAAACCGAGCTTTTGAGAGCGATTATTATTGTCCCGAATCCAGGCGGCCGCCATTGCTTGTTTGCCCCTTTCACCTTTTACAGTTGATTATTGATGAATTGGACCTATTCAAATTAATTTAATTAATTAACTAAATTAATAAATAAAGAACCGTTTTTGAACAAATTTATATTAAATTTACGCGTAATCGTTTATTCATTCGCCTGTTTCCCAGTAATTTAAATAATTAAATTATTATTTATAATTTTTGGTGATGAAGGTTGTTCATTTATTAATTCAGTTAATGAATCTTTTTTCTTCTTTTATTATCGCAGATACATTAATAATTTGTACGACAGTTTTATATCTTTGTTTTTCTTTGTAAACTTGTAACAGAAACTCTCTTATTTCAGACTTACATTTAAATTCTATTATTAAAGAATCGTTGCATTATTTTTTTTTTGCAGATTTCACACGGCGAAATGGACGGAAAACATAAAGAAATTTTAATGCATTCAGTGATCCACGATAACATTTGGACTGTTCAGAATAACTTCGATCAACACACACTAATACGAGACGAAAGTTATTTCGACAACGACCTGCTAAGAGCTGCCTTGAAAAGGCGAGACACAGAGATTGTGAATTTCCTTTTAAAATTAGGATGCAGAGTGACGAATCCTAAAAATGTAAGTTCGGAAGAAACTGCGCTTCATTTGGCAGTGCAACTGGACAATTCCAGTATCATAACAAAGATACTGGAAAAGGGAGCCTCAATTTACGAGAAAAATAAAAATGGCGACACAACGATAGTAGCAGGCTTCAAGCAAGGATTTTACAATGCCGTTTTTACAATACTAAATTACATGCACTTAAACAGTTTTCACATAGAAAAACAGCTGCGTTCAGCGCACAAAGTCGAGGTCGATCATTTTCACATTGCCTGCCTTTTAAACAATCTGAAGATCGTAGAGCACTATTTAAAAAAAGTTAAAGTCGACGTCAACACTCTTTTCAGCCAAGAGCTCACTAAATTCGCTGGACTCAATCCGGTGCATTATGCGATTAAAACGCACAATCTTAGTTTGATCGAGCAGATTTTAAAGGTCAACTGTGATCTCACCGTAAAAAACAATAACGGACAGACCCCATTTCACGCCATGTACTACGCCGATCTCTGCGGTTCGGCCATGCTCAAGCAGACTTTCATCTTCGGCAACGAGACAAAATTCACCAATTTTATAGACTCCAACGGCGTGTCGAATTTTCACTTGTGCTGCACCGTAAACTATCCCGATTTGATCAAGAAATTCATCGACGAAGGAGTGGACGTCAACAGTGCGGTTTCCCTCAGCTGTCCACTGTATCCTGGCTTCGTTCCGTTGCACTTCGCCGTCAAGCACAATTGTGCCGAAGTCGTGGCGGTACTCCTGGAAAACGGCGCCGACTGCAATAAGGTGGACAAAAAGGGCAACACACCGTTACACATGGCGTGCGAAAAAACGAACGCCGCAGGCACTAAGATCGTTGAGATGCTGTTAGATTTCGGCGCCTATCCTGCCGCTTTGGATGGTAAGGGATTCACGCCGTTGCATATGATATTTTACAAAACGGACGGCTTAAGAGAGAAGGTTATCGACAAATTCGTATCGGGAATACCGCGGAAAGACAACTTCGTCGACAACCAAGGCCTTTCACACTTTCATATCGTTTGCACGAGGGACGATGCGAGTCGAGTCGAGGATTTTCTTGACTCTGGTGCGGCGATCGACGGTAGCGTAGCGACAGGTTTGTACCGTGGTTACACTCCCCTGTACTTTGCAGTTTTATTTAATAGAAAAAACGTGGTCAGAGTGCTGCTGCAGAGAAATGCACAAGCTAATATTAAAACGAGTTTAAAGTTTACACCTCTGCACATTGCGTGTAAATTTTTCACGCAGTACCGCGCGATGGAAAGTCAATGCGATGCTGATTTGAGCATCGAAGATTGGACATCAATTTTCAGAAGTAAGCTTGATATTGTTAAGCTACTTCTTCGACATGGAGCTGACGTTGATGCCAAAGATTGTTCGGGGGATATTCCATTGATTCAGGCATGCTTAATCGATGCTCACTGTTCCAACGCTAAATTATTAAGATTGCGCAATGCTAAACGAAAAGAATTAGTTGAAATTCTTCTCGCGAACGACGCCAATATCGATGTTCGCACGAAGAGTCAAGAAACAATTTTGCACGTTATTACGAGAAGTAAGGTGGACAAGCATCTGGCAGAATATTTGATAAACAAAGGCGCCGATGCGAATGCGGTTGACGTCGAAAAATTCTCTCCGCTTCATCTTGCAGTGCAGCTCGTCAATCCAGTGCTGGTAAAAGTATTTCTCAAATACAAGTCGAACGTCAATGGGAGGACGAGGAAGTCGGTCACTCCGTTGGAGATGGCTATTAACAACGTCAGAATTAGCTCTTCGCCCGCGCTGGCCAAGGATATCCTTTGCCTTCTTTTGGAATACGGTGCTAACGCCAACGTGAGAAACGAAAGTGGCCAGACATTACTGCAATATGCCATAGAAAAACGGATGCTCTTCGTCGTTAAACAATTATTGCAGAACGGCGCCGATATAAATATGGAAGATTTGTCAGGCGGTCTGTGCATCTCCTCGCTGAACGCGTGGTACAAGTCATCGAACGACACGGCGGTGTACAAAAAAACTGACTACGTTGAAGTGTTTAAGATTGTTTTTGAACAGGTGCAGAAGTTGATAGCCCTTGGGATTATCGTCGATGGGAGAATAACGGAATGCTGCACCAGAATACTCGTACGGTATGAGATTATCTCCAGGTTTTTTAGAAGAATCATAAGCCTAAATCTGCCGCTTGATATTGATCGTATGATTCATCTTTTGGACGATTGCATTGCGGAGTTGGAGAGAATTAAGCTTGTCAAAATAAGTAGCAGTATTTCTTTGTACGACGTGCTAAAGAAAGATACGGATGAACTGTCAAAGTATGTCAGGAACAGTAGCTTCGTTAAAATTTTGGAGAGTGTTGAAGATTTTCCGATGTATTCTTTCTTAATTAAGTTTCAATTCAGAGAAGCTATGATCAGGAGGAATGAGATGGAGTGCGCTAGAACATCATTAAAACGTATCAGCGGTTTCCATTTTCCTGATCTCTGCTGCGATTCGGTACTAAAGTATTTGACAAATGAAGAAATTATTAATTTAAATGTATGTGCAGGTACAAGTACGAAGAACAAAAGTAAAAGAAAATTAAGCGATAAGACGACGGACGGAAAACGCAAAAGAATTCTATAAAAACAAAGTTAAATAAAAGTAAATTACAGCGCACTAAGGTATTTATTAGTGTTAATTATTTTTTAACGATAATTTGTTAAAGTCTACTCGATGTAAATAACATTTCGTACTGAAGCTTGTAAATTCAATTTTAACCGTGTGCTTTAAATTTTATCATTTACAATAATAAGAAATGTAATCAATGTTATAAGAACATGTACAATCCAATCGAATTTTATTTGTAAACATATTATTTTAAATAAATAAACAATGTAACTGTTGTCTATCTTTGTAATAAAGTAAATAAATACAAAGAACGAACGAATTACTCGCCGGACACTCTTATTTGATAATTCGGTAACAAGGAAAATGATGGATAAAAACCTGAACTAGTAGGTTTTAAAGCATTCAAAGCAAGTAATCAATTATGAAATAATTTTATTTTTGTTACACAACAAGTACAATTAACGTAATTTAAAATATTTTCAAGTTTGATAAAAAAAGAAGTAATGTATTTATTTCTTTTTTCGACAAAGCTATCTAAAATTAAAAAGAATTTTTTAAGGGATAACGATGCATCGCTCAGGTATGCATAGTATGGCAGCGACGTAAGAGTAGTTTTTTCATTCCTCGATTGATATAAGCTCGACTGGCCGCAACGAAAGGACGAACCAAATAACTATAAAATCGATATAATTAATTGGTCATGATGAGAGAAATTATGCGCCGTCGAGTCAAGCTTTTCTTTTTTAAATATTGTTATTTCTGTCTAGCTGCGATTTTTCAACGCCGTTACAACGAGAATGCGTTTGTAAACTCGTCAAACAGAATAAACGCAACTACCTAACGTTTTCTGCTTTTCTTACCTTTAGTTATGTGTCTGTATTTTTTATGTTTTTTATTCATTTATCGTTCATATTTTCGTCGCTAATTAATACTTAGTCTTATTTCATTAAACTTTACATTGTTGTTTTATCTTTTTCTTCTTATAATAGCTCTATCTTCGATACTTTTTTTATCGACTTTCTTTATTGACTCTCACTCTTACGCTCTCTTTAAATCCTATGATTCTTATATCACGATTTGTCTTCCATATTTTCTTTTACTCTCACGTGGAATCCGCCTACGAATTTTATATTTATATATGTATATATATTATAATTATTATAAAATACATTAGTTTACATTTACAAACAACGTGGATTTTTTTTTAAGCATCGACGTCCTGCAACGTGTATATGGGAATTTTCGCGATACGCGAAAAACAATTAAGTTCAGTTAATGGCAAAGAGCTTTTTCGTATTGTCTTTGATGAAATTTATTCTCTGCGCTTAAAGCCACTCGAGTGTGCACGGCATTGAATCAAGTAAGATTTAATGTCGATAAAAATAAACTCAAAGTATACTTGCTTCTGTTGTTCTTTTCTTTCATAATCGATGGTCGACTCTTAGTCCTTGAAAAAATAATAAATTTTGGATTAAAAAATTTATTTTTTCATGATGCATCATTGCGTCTACACTAAGTTCTCTTGTACAAGTAACAATATTGGCTGCAAGTTTAGCTATCGTTCAAAATTAATCACTCTTCTCCCTTTGACTATTTAAGGATGCGTCCTGCGAACTTCAACCGCGGACATTCAGGACGAATCAGCAGGCACGTCGATAATTAGAACAAGATTTCTATTTTAACGCGCTAAATACATATTTACAGAGCCTCTGGCAACGAGGCTAAGAATTTTTCTACTTCTGATTTCACTCTTTCTTAAACAGAATCCGGAAAGCGCATTATCGCTTACTTTTTTCTTTATTTAAAATTAACAACGCATGCCACTAGCATTGCTCCGAGCTATTCGCTTTCTCTGCAGAAGCTATCGTTTTAAGAAACGCGCGAGCGCCAAGGGGGCTCTACGGCGTTTTAACTACTAAGAGCGAAAGGAAACATCTGAGGCAGTCTTGAACATCTTCTTTATTTTTATGAATTATGAAAAATAATCAGGTCTAAATTCTACCCGCGTGAAAAAATATCATATAGCGATATTTTTGAAATCGATGTCTACTTCTTTTAAAAAGCACGTTATATACGCTAATACAATTGCTCTTAATACCTACAGAATCATTTTTCTTTAGTAATGATGGACTACTTTTACAATATATCTATACTTTTTTTTCAATGTTATTTTTTGATATTTTGTACTCAAGGTTTTTATTTTTATCATAAACGCCATATACTGCTTTAACAATTCATAATTTGAAAGATTTAAAACATTTGGCACTGCAACAATAATACTTTAATTAAACGTAAGTAAACAATTACTTTTCATAATTCATTATAAATAATTACAAGTACACATCTTCTTTAGATTTACTTTTGATCGTCAAACTTTAGAGGCGACTGAAAGACTAGTGCGAATTCCGGATAGCTCTGCAATGAGGCAAGAACAAGTCAACAAATTCTGGCCTTCCAACGAATAGCCAAATCGTACAAACTTCCAACAAATAATAGAGAAAAAAAAACTTCCTTTGAAATAGAAGAGAAACAAAAAGAAAAACGCAGTTACGCCCACAAAGTTCTCACGCCGACATCGCTACTCCTTGCGCAAGTTTACTTTATACAGTTATTCTTAAAATAAAACGGAAGCGAAAAAAAAAAATTAAACGAAAACACAGTAGCAGGTGCAACATGAAAACCCTGCGAGATCACGTTAATCTGAAGGCAATTCTCAGATTCGCAAAGCAGGATTTGAAGAACTGGTGCTGCAAATCAGGTATCGTTAACAAACTTGACGATCTCGGCGAATCCACAGAATATGATCCATCCTTTACAGCGTTAATGTATTTTCTGACCCCAGTCTTCTGCGAATCCTCGCTCTCTCACGTCCCTACGTGTCCCTAAAATTCCAAAGCGAAATTGTTTAAATATTTTTCGAATTACAACAAAAAATAAATAATAATCCTACAAACGCAAACCTACTTTGAAATAGCCTTCTCCATAAGTATTGACACCCGAGCGTCGTTTAAAAAAGCATCCGAAGAATGATTGGTCGGAAGCAATGCTTTCAAGATTTCTCTGACGAGAGTCTCGCTCATACCAGGCGACGTTCGCTCAGCGACTTCGAAGGCACCTCTCAGTTCATCTAACGCTCCGCTGTGCTTGCTACTATCACCATTATCCGTCGCAGCATACTGATATTTGCGTTGCAACTAAAATCGAAAAATTAACAATTAATGTAAAATCAACATTACACCCGGACGCGTGAGTTTTTTTTTTTAAGCAAATTATTTTGTAGGCACTTACATCTGACAAAAGGGGAAAAATGACACCGTTTAGAACGGGATTGCGGGGATGCTTGAGTTCCTGCGAGCTTCTAGGTCTTTGCTGGTGTTTATCGTCTAAGGTGGACCGATGCTGAGCAGGCACCTCTGACTTACTCTTTTTATCGCGCTCCTCTCTCTCTATGAAATCGAGGTGGAGGCGTTCTTTGTGACGGATCTGGTCGCTTCTGCCTCTCAGCGTAGAGTCCCGACTTGAATCGTCGTACTCGCGACTGTCCCTCGACTCAGTTGATGAAGGCGGCTTCGGCGCTGCCTCGTGTGGTCGGGACTTGAAAATTAATCAAAATTTATTAATAATATCGATGACGCAACAATAAAAAATTTACCTCAAATTACCTTAAATTATTCCATAATTAAATTAAGTCCACAAAGTAGAATATAACAATGAATAAAATAGGATAATATAAAATTTCCTTTCAATTTTAATTACAATTCTAGCAAACCTGTAAAAATGTCTTTTCGTCTCATCTATCGTTTCGTTAACGAGTAAACTACTACGATATTAACAAAATTAATTGAAGTTTAATCATAGGATGAATTACCGGTGTATGCTTATTATGCCCATCTCGCGACGAATCCCTTGAGTCGTTGTAGTAAAAGACATTAGACTCTTTAGGCGGCGACCTGGAGGCTCCGTTCGCGTGAGGCTTAGACTGTTGCTGCTGCTGCTGCTGCTGTTGCTGCGACTGCTGCTGATTATGTTGATTGTGTTGAGGCCTGTGGTTCGGCGTATGGTTTAGTGAGGCCGGCTGCTGCTGCTGCTCCTCGACGGGCATCACGGGAACGACCGAAGATCCCTTAACTCCGTGGGGACCCTTCACCGTCATTATCCACGGCTCGTCCATGTCGCTATCCTGCTTCGACTCCTCTCTGCATAATTTAAAAGAAAATCACTGTTAGATCTATTTTTTTTTTTTAATCTACTTGATTACATTTATTATTCCTACATCAGATCCGATAGCTGTACTATTGACTAATCAATTTTAAACTATTTTTTAAAATGAATTTACGTAATCAGAATTATTTATACACTTAGAAAAAATTCAGTATTCACAACTAACCATTACACTTGTTTTAACTAATATTATCTTGTTTCAATCAAAATTTACTTGTTTCAACAAACTATTAGTTGAAACAATTAAATATCAGTTGGGACAACTAATCGTTAGTTGTGATTATCGACCTTTTCTTTTCAGTGTAATCATTTCATTTAAAAAAACAGCGGGTACATATCGTAACAGCGTCATAAATTTGTTTTCAAACTGAAAATAGAAGTACACGTTGTAAAACAATGTTGAGTCGAAACAAAATGATTGGAACTCTCCCTTCACCCGAGAAAATGGAAAAAAAAAAAAAATAATCGAAGCGCAAAATTTGTAGAGCGACGTCACGTTTTATCCCTCGACAGGTTGATAGAGTGAATAAAGGCGCGACAGGCGACAGGCCCATCGATCGCGCGAAAACGAGGAGGGCCGCGCGCTCGCCGATGATAATCGGGACTATTCGCCGAGTCACGATCGCGGCTCTCGCGACGAACGCCGCCGTCGCCGAAAGAGAGAAGGAGGATACTTACGAGTCCGAATTCTCGCTCTCCGTCTCGGACTCCTCGCTGCGCTTTGACTTCCACTTCTTATACCTGTCAATCAGGTCAATCAGGTACGAGTTCTTCTTCGCCTTTCTGATGAACTGGAACTTCAGCAACTCCTTCGCCGTAGGCCTCTGCGAAATACAAAGAACATCGAAGTCACGCTTTTGGCTCGTGCGACAAAAGGAGAAAAAAAAAATAAAAAATAAAGTAAGAAAATACGCCGGTACTTGGAGCTCGCGAGCGGCGGCTAATAATCGTCGTGTATAATATTTCCATTTATGACGTGATCTCGGAGTGATTAATCAGCCGTTGCGCTAGACGCATGACCGTAACTCAGTCACAATTATTTATTTTCCGGGGGGAAGATAATTTAAAATGACGATGATAATACAGTTTTAGTGGACAATTAAATTGCTTAATTTAATATTTAATAAAAAGATAAATGAATACCGTAAGATGAAATTGTACATAATTATTATTTATAGATAATAAAATCAATGGTAATATCTTTTTATTTCATATCTGTTTATATATTAATTTATGTAAATTTCAATTGTTTGTAACTACAAGTCTTACGGAAAATACTAGACGTGGAGGCGTAATTTTTTTTTTATTGTTATTTATAGTAAAGCACAAAAGATTTGCGATCTTTTAAAACCTGTTTCTAAGAACTGGAGTTCTTATCGTTTTAATTTTACGCGTAAAGCCGCGTTTAATCGTCGAAATTATTTCTTCATTATTCATCAAGTACCTATTTGCTATGACTCAATAACTTTAATCTTGCGACATTCATTCCGCATTTCAATGGGAAATAAGCCTTTATCGTATTTACTAACAGATAAAGATCAAGATAAAACGTCAGTGTTCTTGATTCGCATAATCGCATAATAATTCACAAAAATAATAAGCGCTGAAGTACAAAGGCACATTAACAATACATTACACTTCATTCAAAAAAAGATAGTTAAAAAAAATGTTCGAAAAATTTTTTACGCTCAAAAGTAAAGCGGTAAATACGACGCCCGGAAAATTTAAACCGCAAACAGTTCGATGCCAGTAAAAATTCTCTGGGACGCGGAGTTATGAATGCGTGATTTAATTCCCGGTCACGTTCCTATATAAAAGCGACGAATTATTTTAATTCATTCGAGACCGATGAATCCACCGGTAAAACTTTTTCGAAGTGCATTCATAACCAGCTACTTTACTACCAAAATAAATTTTCGTTATCGCATCGATCTCGTAACCGGACCTTTTTACGAACCCGCACGAAAAAAAAATGTGTTTATAGTCCTTTTAACTGCCGACGCGACCTCGTAAAATGTACCGTTAAGCAGGTTTCTGAAAAATCGACCTATTTATACGGCGACTCGTCGGGAAGCGAGCGAGCGCTCCCTCTTCTTTTTTTTTTTTAAACGAATAGCTTTTCTCGATCGAGGGGCGGCAATCACGCGCTTTTCGCGCCGATCACTATCAATCCATTTTGGCTGAGACTACACGAGACTCGAGATCATGCCTGATCTGTTCGTGAAAAAATATTTCAAAATGAGGGAATCGCTGCTCTTGGTTTTGAATTTTAAGAAACACTAAAACACGATGTAGAATTTATAAAATATATTATTTAACTATATTTTAACTGTTTTTTTAATTAATTCTTTAGTATTTTTATTCCGTTTGTAATCAAAAATGAAATGAGAATGCATAATTTTTTAAATTGTCAAGACTTGAGACAAAACGAGAAAAGACAAGATCAGACGACCAAGAGAAGAGAGTCGAGACACTTGGTCTTCTCTTGAGTCTTGAGACACGAGAGATAATTGTATAAAATATATTAATTAACTATATTTTAACTGTTTTTTTAATTAATTATTTAGTACTTTCATTAAGTTCGTAAACAAAAATGAATTGAATAATTTTTTTCAATCGTCAAGACTTAAGACAATACGAGACAAGACGAAATCATTTTAAAACCAAGACAAAACTTTCAAAAAATCTCGTCTGGTCTAGATCTCGTGCGGCCCTATTAATTAAATTCCGTTCCGTAGGCTGTTTTTCTCGTGTCTTCTTCAGGAGGTGCACACTCACATTCTCGGGATCCTTGTTGAGGCACGCCTCGACGAACTCCTTGAACTGCTTGGTGTAGTTGCCGGTAAGTTGGGGCGGATTGTTCTTCGGAATGAGAAAGAGGACCCTCATCGGGTGGAGCTCGCTGTTCGGTGGCTCGCCCTTCGCCAGCTCGATCGCCGTGATTCCCAGAGACCAAATGTCGGCCTGCAAAAGTTGGTTCATTTTAGTCGTCGCTTCAAGGCTATGCACTCGCGGGTAGCATGAAGGTTTTGGGGGAGGATGGAGGACGGGATTAGGCACGGATCTCCTGCGTCTTGAGGGTAATTACTTTGCCGGGCAAGGGATTAAGAGACAATTTATAGTTATGAGAGGTATAAAGACGAAGCTGCGCTCGATATTGCACTTTATATCTGGGATTATGCGATTAAACTTTTGATACATTGGGTATATACCGGATTAATTTACAAATTTTGTTTGCATGAAATTCTAGAGGGAAATTTATTGCTTGCGCGATGTAAAAAGAAAGTGAATTTTTTAGTAAGAAAATAACAGCGAGAAAATAAAAAAAATATAATTAAATGTATTGTATTCGTGATTTTCGAGTAAATGGTTATGAGAGAATCACGCGAGTTGAAAGAATGCGTAATCGTCCAGTGGTGCATGTAAAAAAATGACCTTCATTTTTTTCCCGTAAAAATTTATGTCGAGCCTCGCATATAAATCTTGCGAGGAAACTCCTTCGGCACAGTAAAAATTGAAAATTATCCTAAAACTTTCTCAACTTTTTCAGATTTTTAATGCCCATAAACTGTAATCCCGAACGAAACTTTTACAGTGTGTCAAAATATCGAACTCACAATGCATAAAAATTTTTGAAGGATCGAGTTTCGGGTCTCTTCGTGCCACCCTGAACGAAAATTCCCAATAAACTTCGTCACATTAATTTCCTCGCATTTCACGAAAAAAAACCCGATAGCAGAAAAAAGAAAGCATTTATCATCTATTAATAAACGTTTTACCCTGACGAATCGTCAACAAAATACTCGAGGCCCGGGAATCCTCCCACTTCACTTTCGAAGATAAATAAGGTCGCTGATTTACGGGGAGAGTAGCATTGAAACCGAGCTAAATGCAAATGCTGCGGAAAAATCCAATTGGAATTCAATCTCCGCGAAAAGCTTCGAAGTAACGGCGAGCGAAGGAAAAGAGAACGCGAGTCGAAGGTTACGAAGCCAGTCGAGGGGTTCACTTCCAACTTTCTTACGCAAAAGAAGAAGCACGTGCGTATACCTTGGAATCGTAGGCGGACTGTTTGATAACTTCTGGCGCCATCCAGAAGGGCGTGCCGACGAAAGTGTTCCTCTTGCTGGTGGTGTTCGTCAGCTGGCCCGCCACGCCGAAGTCCGCCAGCTTCACGTCGCCCATCTCGCTCAGAAGAACGTTCGCCGCTGCAACAGAGCAAATGCCAAGTTTTTAGAGATTCTTTTTTTTTATTTTAAAGGCCGTTCAACCTTACATGAGGTTATATCATCGCCTTTAACGAAAAAAAGGACATTTACAAAAAAAAAGCACATTTTAATTTGCCATTTTTAGAGCTCTAAAGTAAAAGAAATTCTTCCAAAACCCGATAAACATGGGGTACAATAAAAATGATACCACAAGTTTATCAGCTTCTGAAAGAGTTTACTTTACTCTACTCTAGTGCGTTAAAAATGGCAAATTAAAGTAGGCCTTATTTTAAAATGTGCTTTTCTTCGTGACGACATCACCTACTTTATTGAATTACAACGTTATTTTTACAAAATATGGTTAAGTAGAGTACACATTTTGAAAATTCAAACTTGCAAGCAACGCGCCGAGGAGTTCGTGTGTGCACTCTCCGGCCGCTTTCTCGGCCTCGACGGCGCCGCTAGACAAAGTGCGCAGCGGTAAAGAAATTTTACTGCTCTCGTTTCTTCGCAATTTTTTTTTTTTGTTTTAAGTTTGTTCGTGTGCGTTCGCTGGCCTTTTTTTTTGTTTTGTTTTAAAGGCTGACGTTAATGTTGAAAATTGTAAATCAATGTTTTTTACGCTGCGTTTTTTAATTCTAGGTTTCGTGTTTTTGAATTTATTTGCTCGGAGAAGCACATTTCTGCTGTAAATTAGTGTGCAGGGAGGAGCGCGTTTCGTTCAAAATTACGGGGTTCTTGACCAAAGTGAGAATAAACTCGAAAATAAATAAAATAAAATAAAAAAGAAATTAGTATAGTAACTGGAACGTTTTATTGTGGGTACAACAAATGTAGAACGGTTTGATGAAACTAAATAAATGTTACAAAAGTTTATTATAGTTGCTATGGCTAACTTTTGTAATTGTTTCTCTTTGCGTTATAAGTTCACGTATTCAAAAGTTAAATGCTTTGTAACATTAATTAAATGCATACGAATATGACTTCAGCTTATATTCATATTTACACAGTTGAGTTTGCATTCGCATTAGTAAAACCTATACAAATATTTTATGAAACAATTTTCTCCGCGTATTAATCGTACTTGCTTTTAACAATTATAACGGAACACCGAATAAGCTATATAGTCTTGAATATCGTTAATTTTTAAAATAATGAAAACGTGAAGCCTTTAAAAAAATTCCAAGAACATCTTAAACGTTTCTAAACAATTGAAATAACCTACTTTAATAATAAAGTTAATAACAAGTGATTTACTTTATTAACAAGCTAATTTTCGCTTTAGTACGTTTCGAACTACTTGCAAATTCGACCCATAAACCGCGCCAGAAAATACATTACCCTTATATCACCGTTTCTAATCTCAAACTTGTAATTAAGTCAACAAAAGGAAACGGAACAGAAACTCGCTGAATACCTAAGTAGCTTAGAATCTATAACCGAAACTTTTGTCGCCCTTTCATTTATTTTTTCAGCGAAAACTAATAAAAACCGCCCCCCTCGGCATCATAAAAGTTCATTGCGTTTTTTAAACCGACCCCCGGAAAGTTTAGCGCGCAGTACGCTAATAAAGCCATTATACACTTTCGACTACGACTGGCATAACAATAAGCCAAGTATTTACTAAGATAGTTACTTGTCCGCGAGGTCGTTTAATAAAGTTTCATCATTAACCCCGAGGACCATTCATCAGAACTTCGAGGGCGCGGCAATAAAACGAGCAGCGACGCTGCCGTATATATACTTCGCGCGAAATTGGACTTTGTTCGCCGGCGAATTCAAGCTGGAATACGCGCCTCGTCGTGCGTTATCTACATCGACGCTGCGCGAAAGTAAACCGGCGCTCGCGCGCCTCCCGTAACGTTCTAACGAAGACGCGCTTCAATTAATCACCCTGTCGTTCCTTCGATTCCGTTTGAACAACTTTTATATACTTGTAAATCACGATGCTTGTATATTCTGATTTTTTTTTTTTTTGCGAATAACATGTATATTTTTATTGTTATGTTCTTCTCTTTTCCTTTTGTTGTTGGGATTAAGAAAAAGTAGTTCATTGTTTTGAGAGGAAACGATTTTATTGACTGTCGTGATGTGTATTATTTGAAACGAATCTCTGAGAAAGCGAGGTTGTTATCGACAATTGTCTTCGATTCTATTTTATTGACTGTAAAGTACTGGTGCTAGTAATAGATGCAGTTACTCTCGAGTCTTTTTTTTTTGCAATCAATTTGAAAATTAAATTTTTTCGTAACAAAAGAGAAGTATTCATTGGTTTTCCAGGGATAACATATTTACTTATTATTTTTAATGGCTTCTCCAAGAAAGAAACGTTAATTACTAGAGTTTTCTTCAATTTTCAAGTAACAGTTCTCTACACCTTATATTCTTATGAAAGATAAGCGAAGATAAACATTATGTTTCCGTATGCAACGCAAGAAATTCAGTTAAAAATAAAAAAGTTTTTCTTCGAGAATGAAACGTTCACCTACTCGTATAAAAAAAATAATAATTATTACACTAAAATATTTTCCAAAGCACACACACTGTGAGAAAGAAATATTATAAAAATTACTGTCTGCATAAAAACGCAACCACAGCCTGGACTCTCAGATAAAAATTACCATACCATAGCTACCATACAGTAAAATTTCCAATAAAATAAAATGTACACTGAGAAAAATGTTTTGTAAAAATTACAATAATTTATAGTAGCGATGGGACATACTCAAGCTAAGCCAGAAAT
>JAWWEN010000038.1:2280263-2303821 GCA_035582955.1 Sycophila texana
TAGCTTGAGTATGTCCCATCGCTACTATAAATTATTGTAATTTTTTCTATAATTATTGTAATTTTTCCTAAATATTTGTTTCAGTGTACTACATTTATTGCAAATTTTACTGTAAAGTATGTTAATTTTTATCTGAAATTCTTCCTTTTCCATCAATCCTTTTCTTTCCGAGTGTATAAATTTTTTACTAAATAAACTATACAATGAATTTATTTTACAATGCGAAGAAATAAGAAGAAGCGGCTTCTCTACCGAATGAACTTTTAAAATGAACTTTTGAAAGGAAGTCGGGGCTTTGATAAAAATGAGAGAAGAGATTAGGAAGCCCGTCCGAAAAAAAAAGGATTTTGGAGAGAAATAAAGCTTAATGAATCCGCTCACCTTTGATATCACGGTGCAGCTTGCGCTCGCTGTGGAGATAGTCGAGGCCCTTGAGGACCTCCCTCAGGATGACCGCTATGTGCATCTCCTCGAAGTTGCCGGCCTTCATGAGGTCCAGGGCCGAGCCCCCGCCCAGGTACTCCATGATGATCCATAGCTTCGTGCCCTGCAAAACGCCGGCGTATAAATTTAATGAATTACGAAGGCGCCGCGGTCCGCTCACTCGGAAATTCACCGGCACTGTAATTTTGTACGCTTCGGGGAGTACGCGAGCCCCCTTAATGAGATACGAGTGTCTACAGCCGCTCACTGACATCCTCCTACCGGCCATTAACATTTTATCGCTTATCGCGTTTAAATGCCACGCGCTACTCCTGCTTCAGTGTTTACTCTGCGGTCTTTTTTTACTTATTAAATTTTGTTTACGTGAGCTTGTTTATATATGTTGGGTCGAATGAACGGAGTTTTAAAAAAATAAGGTAATAATACACTTTTGCCAAGAAATCCTACTTGGATTATTTAGTGTTTTGAGTTCGTTTGTTTGCGAGGAAAATTAGCATAAATGCGTATAATGCCAAATTAAAATTCATAAATTATTATCGTAGCGATCTACTTGTTAGCGAGAACTCATTTTGAGTTTTTGAGAAGCGCTCGAATTGTGCATAATGAATATAAATAAAATAATACATTCGTTATACGAAATATGAGTATATTTATTACATCGTGCACGTTAATTAAGTTTTCTGTACAAGATTACATTTTAAACTCTGTTAATTAAATTATAACGAAGACAATTCAATAACGTGTTTTTTGTTTTAAATTTTCAAAATTGATTTAAAAACCTTGAACTGAAATTTCGTAAAATAACATGTTCACTATATTGCACGATAGTTAATTAGCGATATCAAAATATTGTATTTTCCTATTTTAATAATTCAAATGAAAATATTTTAATTAGTTTAATTCACTTCAAGATCAATTTAAATCGCAATAATTGTACATGATTTCATTATCCGTTTACCCGCCGTGCGGTCAAAGCTTATAGAAATCTTTTCGTTTATTGAATAAACACCGAAATGATTTCCAAACTTTGAAGCTGCACAAAACGCGCAAATAAAACCAAGTGCTTGGTAAAAAAAAAGAGTAACTCCAGACAATCGGCACTCAACTCGCTCCGACAAACCCGAGAAGCCAAGCCGAAAAGTCAGACGATCCGATAAATTTACAGTTAAACTCGCGACACCCGGCGGCGCTCTCGCATTCCGACAGTAATCAGCCGGTGCTCTCTCGCACGTCCATAAATCGCATTTACTTTTTAGTATTTAGTTATTTAAATAATAACTGTGATACCACACAGAAGCAATTAATTCTACTGTAATTTTAAAAATGACTGCGAAATCAGTACTTGGTATTTGTTTCAAATTCTATTAATTTAAAAAGTGTTTTATATTATTATCATACACATTGCGAGAAATGTCTAGTAAAAATTTCTATATTGTTTAGGAAAATGATTATAGACTGCCACTATGAAAAAAAAAAAATTGCTACACTTTATAGTAAAATTTGTCATAAATAGTAAAAATTGCGACACTGTTTGGCAAACTTTACCATATATTGGCAAATTTTACTATAAAGTATGGTACTTATTTTCATAACGGCAGTCTGTAACTTTCCCATACAGCATAGTAATTTTTACTAGAAATACAGTAATTTTTACTAAGCATTTCTCCCAGTGTACGATCTTTAACAGACCAATATTTATCATTTGTAAATACATTAATAAAAATAGAATGCCTGAAACCGGCTCTCCCAACCCCTCGGCGGGGGTGTGCGCATTGAGCCCCGTCGCGCAGGGTAATACGAGATTACCCTTTAGAATTTTCGCGCGGGTTTCGATCTCCGATGGCCCACATGTGTGCGCGTGCGTGCAACGGGGATACACAGCCCGATTATCCGAACAGGCCGTCGTCGCCGAGCTCTCCTGCAGCCGAGTAAGTATCGAGCGGCCGGCTATAATTATAACCCCATATCGATGACCAGCCGGTCTCCGGCGGCGCGCATGACTTGCGCCGGCCAATCTGGATTACGTGCACTCGAGCTATCCTTACGGCCTCGATCCGTACCCTCTTTGCCGGCGGGCCGGTGCCACTATACTCGAATTCACCGCTCGCGAAGCTCTCTATGTATGTATACGTATATAAACAGGTTTATTACGTTCGTTGGGTGCCGCAGTCAAACGAGGCTTTTGTTTACGCGCGCGGAAATTCATTTGGGAGAGCGACGCTCGGCGCGGGACACTGCAGGAGTCGAGGCGAGATTGATCGCAGTTGGGCAATTTTCGCGCGACGATTTCGACTCGCCGAATGATTTATCGCACTTTGGGCGCGAGATCGATTGAGCCGTGAGATCGGTTGAGTCAATACGGCGCAAAAAAATAGTTCGTTTATTTTTCTCATGGGGTCGTAACGAAGATTTATCGTCGCGCTGAACTTTATGGAAAATATATTAGGCCGGCTAATTAAGATGTCCGATGAAGAAGCAAGGAGAACAAGTTTTGAAACTTTTAATAGTGCTTTAATTGTAGATTAATTGATCTCTTGCGATGATCCTCATAGTAATTTTTTTAAATGCTGAATTTTTCGTGAGTTCTTTCATATAAATAATTCTTATTGACGTTTATCAATGGTGTCTCATGGGTATCCTTAGATTTTGCAAAAATTAATTTCATTCGTAACTTAATTTATCCAGCGTACAGTGTAGGAGGATAGTATAAATAACGGAGTGTACTGCTACTTTAAAATATTGAAGAAGCAGCGTTTTAACGTCAAGTTTTGTTTTTGCGAGAAAAAATGTCACTCCCTTGGTAAAAATATAAAACAATATAAACTTTGTAATTTTTTCACGGAGTTCGCGGTACTTTTATTTTATTACCGAGTCGGTTCCAACCTATAAAAAAAGTTACTGCACTAAAATACATTAAAATTAGTGCATCGTCCATTAGAGTTTTAAAAGGGGTAGTGAGTTTAAAAGCGTCATAAAAAATTTTCCTTTTAAAATTTTGAAGAAAATTAAATGCTGTCTAACGCCGCGCGTCCCTACTTATTTATTTAATGAAACAAGAAACTTTTTCTTGTACTTGTTAAACTTTAAGGAAACAATCGAGATAAAGTACACATCTCGAAGAAAAAAAAATTGACCTTCGTCCGAGAATATATGAATATACATCAAGTAACCCATACATCAAGTAAGTTTGACGAATCAATTTGTTATTTCTAAAAGGCTTCAAATCAAGATAAGCAGTTTCAAACACTTCGCAATTGTGCTTTCGGGCAGTCACGACTTAACCTTTATTCATCGCGCCTCGGCATAACCCGGTTTCTTCACCCAACATTGTGCAATAATTTTTCGGTACACTCTAAAAAACGTTACTTCATCTCCCGTGAATTGCGCCTCAAACGCTCGAGCGCTCGCTCTCTTATATTGTCGTCTCCTATACCCAGTCGTGATCTAAAATTAATCATCAACAGAACATTCTCATTCAGAGACACTCGGAAATCACAAAAATCTAAAAAAAATTTTCGTTTACTAAACCGAAAAAAATCCTTCGTTTACTAAACCAAAAGAAATCTTTCGTTTACTAAACCGAAAAAAGTCTTCCGTTTACTTTCCGAAAGTCTAAAAAAGAGAGAAAGAGGAGCTTAAAAATAGCCTCCCGGCTTTAAAAAAAAAAAAAAAAGAACCAAACAAACGACTATAAGAATAGCCGATCGGCTCGCCCGACGCGTGAATATACAAAATAAAAAGACGTCGGGGCATATAATGAGGAGGAGCCTCGATTTAATTGTCCGCCCGTACATCGGCTCGCCTCCCTTTTAATCCGACTCCTCCGCCTCTCTCTTTTATCACTTCTTTTATCTCCCTTTGGCGCGCGGCTTTTTCAGTCTCCCGGGGAGAGTCGGCGCGCCGCAGACAAGTAGCCATAACGCGCCGCTTGCTAATAACGCCACGAGCAAAAGGAGCCAGCCAGCCGATAAGAGAGCAAGGACACGACCGCGTGCAGCGCTGCCTGCGCCCGCCTTTGTTTGCTGCTGCCCTTTATATGCGCGCGCTCAGCCACCTTTTTAGGTCAATGTTTCGCGACACAGCAGCTCGCAATCCCAGAGAGCTCTGACTGCCCTTTGGGAACGTCGGTCGTTTAGCTTCGTTTTTTCCCTGCTGCGTACGCTTAGCGTGTCACCGAGCGATCGTCGCGGAACGAGGAAGTGAGATCAGGGGGGTCGCCGCTCGAAAACACGTCGATGGGCTCGCGTGAACCGATTATTTTCCTGCCGGATAAGAGAGGGAGATGCACTGAGGCTGGGGGCTATCGCTTTGATGGAGCACTGACGCGGTATGGAGCTAATGGCGCTGATAAAAATAGAGGATGGTGAAAGAGGCGAGCTGCGCGTCCCCCCATCGTCGTGGGCATCGGAAAAAGTCCGCGAAAATTGGGCTGTATTTTAGGATGGTCGAGAGGAGAGTCGTGGGAAAGACTCGAGTCGGAGGATTGGTGAGATATCTAAACGCGTGGTAGATGGCTGAAACCGACGGGGGAAAAATGAGATGGGAAAAACTGGAAGTTTTAGCGAATCTTCTTATGAAAATAATGACGGCCTGCCAGACGAATCCAATTTTTTTTTCTTTTTTTTTTTTAGAAAGTCGATTACGATCGGGACGAGTATAAGGAGTATCCCGGTGCCTCCGTTTTCTTCATGACAGTTAAATAACAGCGGTATTTTAGTTCTCGTGACTTTGCAGTACGTGACGGCACGACTTTATTCTAGAATCCTACATCTTCTTAAAAACATTTTTTTCAAATGAGAACACGTTTCTGTGTGCAATTGTGAAGTAATCATTTTTAATTTTATCTTCTTCTTTATTTTTAATTTAAACGCAAGATCTAAATTTTAGAGAGTTTTATTGAACAATTTAATAAATATTGTTGAAGAAAAAATTTTTAATTGAACAAATATATTTCTAAATGCGATTCTGCGAATTGAACTGTCGTAAAATTTTTAAAGTTTTCTTTTGTCTTGCAGCCATTCAACGATGAATTTAAAATTTAGACGTGCGAAACATCGACTGCGTCGCATTAAATCGCGGAAATTCCTTTTAAATATTTATTATTGCGGGATAAAACTTTGCCTGGCAAAGAAAAGTTTTCTTATGGAAATAAATGAATTGCGGAGAGACAACAAAGTTTCTTTTGTCTTGCTCCGTGCCAAGAATAAATGAGGACTAAGCAATTTGAATATCCAAATGAAAACTTGTAATGAAAATAAAAAAAAAAAAGAAACTAAAGATGCAAAACAAAAGTGCTTCCTAAATGCAAATGGAACTTCAAATACAAAATTTAAACTCCTTCTATACTTATAATTTTTTTCATCCAACCTGCAAAGTTTATATACGTTAACGTTGCTTTAACAAAAAATCGCGCCTATAAAACCATTAATTTCGCATTTGTCGGAGAAAGCGAGAAAAGGCTTGGAGCTGCTTCGAAGGCACGCAGGAATTCAGCAATTGATTTTCCGAAACGCTCGGGTAACCCCACGGACGAGCTACAAGGGTCAAGGACTCGGGGCGCGTGCGGCCACTTCGAAAAATCTCTTCCTTTGTTGCTCGCTTGAAATATTCGTGCCTGGCGTCGCGATCCGCGCAGAAGCGAGGCCGAGTGGCAGCAGCAGCCCCTTACGGCCCGAGAAACCCGTAAGAGCGCACTTCTCGCTTATTCCGTATTGGGAGTGCGCATAAACAACTCCGCGAGCAGCCCAGCGATCGCGAAAGTTTCGAGAGCGCCGGCGCATATTTATCGCTCGTCTCGACCCCCCCCCCCCTACTTCCCCCTCATCTCGTACAGACGATGATTTTCCGGCGTTGTGAACTCAAAGCGAGCGAGAATTTTGCATTTTTGAATGCATTGTTTTTCGTTGTCATTTTCGAGCGTCGCTGAGAGAAATTGAGCTAATCGTCACTTGTGGGAATGAGAAATGGTTTGATGCAAGACCTGATACTTAAGAAAATTAGCGCTCTGAAATAATGGCCTAGCTGAATACAAAGGCTGTGTACGTTTTGTACTTTTCATTTCTGCGATGGAGTGTTTTATTCGTTTTAGAACGTAATTTGCGGCAAAAATGTAACGAGTAGTACGAAAGATGTTTCAGAGTTTACAAAAAAAGAAAAAATTGTTAGAATACAAAGAACAGTTTCAAAATAAATAGCCGGTCTACTATATGAATGTATAATTGTTTTTTTTTTAATGACACCTCTTTTTGAATGAATATACTTTTATTAAAAAATACTTCGCAGAAACATCATCATTTTTATTTAAGTGTTAATCAAATTTTACAAAAACAAAATAATTAATTTTCTGAGAAAATGTAATCTAACATTTGAATTATTGAAAATAAAGTAGCGTTTTAAAATTTACCCTGAATATTTAACAAAAACAAAACTTCTAAATAAAGTTTATTAAAATTATTTAAAACTTATTATATAAACTGTTACATTAAAATTATTTAAACGTTATTCTTCTTTTTCGAATATTTTAAATCTTCCTTCATGTTCACACTGTTGTTTTTTTTTTAATTTTCCCCTTAGCCTACATCACCCCCACTCTCTCCTACTCTCTCCTAATGAATAATTATTATCAAATCTCATTTCCTCGAGCATTAATTTGAATCATCAATTACGCATATAAGATCAGTATACATAATCATTCATTTCAAAACGGAATAACGAAAGGCACCATCAATTCATAATAATTTTTCTCAACCTAATAAAAATTCTGCCGCGATAAACGCCGTCAGCCAACCAAAGCGTGTCACACGAGATAAGTGCGCCAGGGATGCCCAGTTGCCGTAACACTGGAACAATCGTGTGCGCAAGCAACAAAAGCAAAACCACGGCCGCCCGATAAATCCTCCCCCCTCATTTACTCCGTCGGTGCGAGGAAAAAGATCGTCCGACGTCGCCGATCAGTTTCGCCGTGCCGCAAAGTGCGTCTGCCCGTATTTCTCATGCAAGTACGCGCGCACGAAGGGGTTCGTTCAACCCGCCTTCCATGAGTCGCGACCAGGGCGCGTGCCTTCGCTCGCTAAATCACTCCCCCCCGTCGTCGTCCCTGGCGCCGCCACCGCGACCTTCTAAAAGATGGAGGTGATATCGCCGCGAGATGAGGTGCTGCACGATGGATTTTCGGGGCGCAAGGACATCAAGGGGTGGGCACGTTTGGCTGAGTGCAGACTCGGCGTTGAAGCACAAGTTGGAGGAGAGGTCGGCGCGAGGCGTGAACCTTGAACTTTGGGGTGGCGGGAAGGAAGGAGACTCTTTAATAATTGTCGCGTCTTTTTAGCTCGAATAACTTTTCGCGCTGGCTTCGAAGGAAAAGGGAGAAGCGGGAGCTTTGCCCATCGTCGAGCTTTCATGGTGGAGCCGACAGGAGGGGGGGTTGGCTCTAAGGGAAAAGTTTTTAGTAAGTTCAAAGTGGCGGCGGCGTTTAAGGAAGTTTCCGCCTTGTCTCGTGCTTAATGGATTTATTATATTGTAGTTTAATAACGGGAGGTACGAAACAGAAACGCTTGTTTAAGCTCCCGTCGGAAAAAGTGCTGTCAAACGATTTTTCACGGATATTTTCTTTATTAAAAACTGATGGAGTAAAGCTACGCTTTACATATTATAAACATACGCGACATTCGCTTGGTATAAAATTATGCTTAAACCTCTTTAAGAGTAGAATATAGATTTTTTATTATTTTTAAAATTCTGTCTTTTTATAAACAATTGCTTTAAGAAAAATGTTACATATTTTCTCCTTTATATAAAAAGACTTAAAAATTCTGCCGTATTAAAATTATAAACTTTACTACCATTATTTGATAAACAACATGTGATTTTCAGCTGATCTAAACACACTCCATCACTGGACAAACTTAACCCATTAATTGAACCTTTCAACGTTTATTAAAAAAAAAAAATAACGATTTATTGCGATTACCGCACGACCAAAGCGAAAGTTAAGTAATTACTTCGCACTATATCCAATTCGAGTTTGGTATGATTTCTGCTGCTGATCGTAGAGCTGCAGACTATAAAAGAAGGATTAAAACGACACGCGCGTCGGAACGAAACCCGCGAGAAATTAACGGTCGCGGCGCAATCAATCTTGTCACCGGACTTATACCCCATCGCGAATTAAAACGGAGCGACGGAAAATCGCGCATTTCCAAGTTCATGCATAATGAATAATCCCGCGCTCTTCCCGGACCGTCCGCCTGTTTCGTTTTTATTTTATTTTATTTTATTTTTTTTTATGCGTAACCCCCGGTCGAGTGTCGCTGGCAGTGATGGACGACGCGACGGAATTAATCTCGGCGAGGAGGAGCGCTCGTCGCGATATTAAACGCCGATAAATCGCCGGGTCGCTCGAAAAGCCCCCCGGACAATCGGCCGCGTACACGGCAATCGACGCGCGCGAAATTGGCGCCCGGATTTTCGTTCGTTAAGAGGCTAATTGACGCGAGTGTGCCTCCTTCTCTTTCTCCGCGTTCAAATTGCACTTTTCAATGTTCTGTTGCTCTTCGGAATTTTAAGCGCTTTCATTACAAAGGTTATATTGGATGGCAAGATTTAAAGCGATTCGAGCGCTGGGGAAGTTTCAATGGGCGGTAAGTGGCAGGCCAATGGAAAATAGACAATCGTTAGGATCGCTTGTACGTCAGTTATGAATTTTATAAGCGTCGATATATTTTACGTCAGATATAATAAAAATGATAGTGTAATAACTAAAGAAAAATTAAAAATATGACTACCTATAACTAACGTTGAAGTATAAAAATCAATGTGTTGAAAAAATTGCGTTCGTGTGATTCTCTGCTTAAGCAATAGGATGCACGACGTTCGCAGATATGAATTATTCACAATGCTTTAAAAAAAAAAACCTTTTTTATTGTATTTCATTTCCTTTCGTTTTGGCAAACCGTTCGTAATAAATTTCACATTCATTGCATACGTTTTTTTTATATGACTCTTCTGCATCTAAAATGATTTTTTGTTCCACCAAATGATATCGTCCATAAATCGAGTATTGTGTATTATATACGGGCTATTCGTTACTATTATAACAACTGAATTTCAGAAATAAATATTATCGCTCGAAGTAGATTCTACACCAAACGCGGGCAGCATCAATCCTGCACAACAGTGTATAGGAGCGCAAGAATACTTTCACAACGTTTTATGTAAGCTCTAATTCAGTATTGATCTTGTGCTGCAAATGGTCATAATATAATTCATTTTGATAGAAAATTCCGTGCAGAAAACCTTCGTACCTTTTAAATAATTTAAATCGCTAAAAAAGAACTGTTTGGCAGCCTTCTTCAAATGCCCGATGACCTCCAGATCTTAAATCGTCTTATAATTTATTATAATTTATATACAAAAATAGAAACGAGAAAGCAGAGTCGCTACCGTTAGTATTTCATAATCCACGTGTCGATATAAAGGTGTCAGGTACCGCTATATCTAAATCCCCAAGCAAATTTCAATTTGAATGGTAAATAACCCGAGCACTGACCGATTGATTAAAGCACTTACAAATCACCAATCAATAAATAGAACTCCCACTGATTAAAAAAAAAAAAAAAAAGTAATTTTCGATTACGCGTTTAAACGAACAAGCCCCCGGGCGCGCAGATTTTACAAGGATGAGCTCGAGCAAAGGGTCATTCCTCCTGGAGCGTCCTCGCGGAAGTCGCCGGGCGCACAAAGGCGCTTTTCATTGATCAAGCAGCCGAGCTGCCGCCCCGCCAATCGCGCCGCCCGCAATTGCGGGGAGTCCGCACCGCATTGCGAGAAGCTTGGCGAGCTCGGCGCGTAAGCGTCGTCTCCGGAGGTGTGTGTATATTATAGTCTACAGTCCGCCTCCGGCGCGGCCTTGGCGCCCGGTGAAAGCGCCGCGACGGCGAGAGTGCCGATGACCCGGCGAGATATACACTCGACTTTTCGATTTAGTGGTCGCCCGATGAAAGCGGGGGAAGGGGGGGGGGGGCGATTCGACGGGACGGTCCTTTTCTTTTTTATTTTTTTCTCTTCGCGCGGTCGAGCCTAAATGCTCCCTCGTGTAATTCTCGAGATAGCCCGCGCCCTGCGGTCTGGAAATAGAGTGCCTATCGCGCGCGCCGCTCGAAATAAATGCTGCCTCGATTACTCTGATTGCGCTCTCTGCGCCGTACGGCCGCTCCGGGGGACTCAGGCTTTGCATTGATTTTACTGGTTTGGTTGGGATTATTTATTGTTTTGAAATGCTGCACGGAACTGTGATAGATATAGATGTGTTTAAAATTTGGATTGAACGTGGGTGGATTATTTTCTTTCTTTTTTTTTTTTTTTTTGTCACACTGTCACTATATTGTTTCTTTTTAATTAAAACTGCGTGTTGTTACTGTGAAATGTTAATTTAATTATTCTCAGTGATATAATTTAATGTGAGATACTTGGCTTGGAAAAAGTGCTAATTAGTACACGTAACTATTCATTTGGAATGTAAAACTGGAGCAGTAACAAATATGATACATTAAAAAATAATAATAATTACGAATTTCAGCTACTTCCTTGTCTTTTATAAACATTTAAATTGAATGAGTTATAAAATTAATTGGGGTAGTGTTTTTCAACTTAAAAAACAGAATCAATAAAAGAAAAACTTTTGTTTGTACACACAACTAAAACGAGAAAATAAAAAACAAGAAAATAGTACCAGCATAACTTATATAGAAAGTATTTATATACTTTGCGGAAGATAAACTCGAGAGAGATTAATGTTATGTAGTTTCTATTTAAAATCGTCGGTATGCTTCTTCTTACTCACGATTAGAAATGATCTATAAATTCTCGCCGATAAAAACTTCCAGCTGAGATTTAAAGCGCGAGGCGTGCATAAAAATTATTTAAACTATGAGACATTTTAAAAGTTCTCACACCAGCTAATTCGGTCGTAAATTCCAAACGGCATAACAAAACTGTTATCATTTATCACTGTCAATCGATGAATAAAAGCACTATCTATAGTTTCTCTCTCTCACAAATGCCTACCGCTCAACTAATATTTATCATTTAACTTTTAAATAAATTAGTTCCGCCACCGAAGAAAACAAAAATACATAACATTACGCAATGCTTTTCCCAAGCACCCAAAAGTGCAGACCATAGGTTCAAAAGAAAAAAAAGTCACAAATGATGCAAGAGCCTATATCATTTTCCGATGTCTCATTGTTCCGCGATATACTTCGACGCGGCCCACTAAATGTTAATTAGCGACTTTCTAGCATTCGAGTGTGTATTATACCCTACGGAAAAAAAAAGCCAACCCAGAGAAGGCGATCCAGGCTTGAGCAATAATCGCGCGGCGCATTTGCAGGGGCGTCGCGAGGCGAAAGAAGCTGCACCTCCGCTGCGCGCGACTGTCACCGACACTCGCGGCTTTAATAGTCGATGCACCGAGCACCGGCCGGTGGATGACATCAGCCGCCGCGTAGGCCACCTCCCCGTGGACGCGTCGTGTCATCATCGGCCGGGCTTCGCAATTGCATTGTTTTTCCCCACCCCCGCGCGAGCGCGGAGTTTCGCAGAGGCGAGAGCCGTGCGGCTCGATTGCTCGGGACGCGTCTTTCGCGACGGCGATTGCACGCCCGGAGGGCAACTTCGAGTAGTACCCCCGCATCGAGAATGAATTGCTTGCTCCTTCAGTTTTTTTTTTTTTTTTTATTACTCGAAGAAATGTTCGCAGTTCGCGTAAAAATTACTGTACTGGCTGAGAAAGTAGTTACAGACTGGCAATTTGAAAAAATTACTATATTTTATAGTATATAATTTACCGTGTGAAAAATCGTAAAAGGGGTATAATGCATATAGTTTTAGTTTTCAAGTTACGGAAAGGCACGAGATTGTCGAGTAAGGGAAATAAATGTAAAAAGATTGTAAAATCTGTACATGGAGAAATAAATATTCATTCATATTTTGTAATAGAAAAATTTACCATTGCAGTTTTACAATATTATTTGTTGAATTTTACTATACAGTACAGTAATCTTTTTTCAGAATGACTTTCTCAGATTTTACTAGCTAATTTTTAATAGATATTTTTCTCAGTTTAATGAAAAACAAATTATTTCTGCCCGTAGCCTCTTTATTAAACCCATTTTTTTAAATAATCTTCAGAAAAATATCTATTACACATAGTTATGCATTGCTTAAAAATCGTGACAATCAGAACGGAATTAATTTTTTTAATAAAATACTCATTTAAAAATAAACGATCAGGATACTAAGACGTTTTAAAAAACTTAATGATTATTTCATTAATCCATTGAAAAAGAAACGTAATCTTCTTTAATGATTCAAAATTAAATAATTAAATTTACATCATAATGAGTTTAATATATTTTGGCGCCATATAAACCGGAAATTAATGCAACAACCAAATTACTTTTGTAAATATTTCACAATATCCTGCCATCATTCCTTTCAATTTTAGATTCAATTTCGAACTAAGGCGGCGCGATGAATATTTTATTAATGACGAGTGATTTTTTTTCTTCCTTCCATCGGTCGCTTTTATTTTATTTATCGCGACGGTGCGCCCCGATCGAGAGTCGACGTTTGATTGACGGGAAAAGAGCGCAGCTAATTTTAGGATGCGGCGCCCACGCGACGCTGGTATTGACGGCTATTTTCATTCGCATTGTGATTCGATTTCCACGGCGCACTGACCGACAGAGTTCTATAATCTTTTGCGCGTCGCTTTTCCCTTGACTTTCCAATTTCGGAAGGATCTGACTCATTCCGTGCGCTGAGTCAATTCGAGGGCCGGGAAAGGAGGAGAGATGACAGCTGAATGTTTTATGACTAGTGTAAACATAACTGGTAATGCTAAATATTAATGAGCGCCAATTACATTGAAAAAAAATTTAATGTTATGGTTTTCATTTGAAAACATTTTATATGAATTGCCGCTTTCAGATTTATAATATTTAATGTCGGTTATAAACTTTCAGACAACTGCAATGCGTACGGAGCTTCATGTGTTAAATCATTTGATTATCTTCGTACGGTACACGCGCGTTTAAAGGATTATTGATTATTTAAGATGCTAATTTTTGTTACTTTGCTAATGACGTCGATCAATTATTTTCACGTCTGATGAAATAAAAAGAAAATTAAAAAACAATCGTCCTAAATTCAAAAATGCTGGAGTAACAGATTTTCTTCATGGAAAATCAATTAAACTTTAACAAATTATATATACAATTATTTGTATGTATTGTGACGAAGAAGTTAATTGCACGCGACTAATTAACTTTAATGAAAATTTAAAGCATCGTACAAAAAAGCTGTATAGTGCTGTAGTAGTAATAAAAACAATTTTATGTGATTTATTCCAAAGTATCCAATTACGAAAAATTCTACAGTATGTGTTTTTATTCAGACTCAATTTCTACTATTCACCGTAGGTACACGCAGAAAAAATTTGCACATACTATATAATGCATGGGTATTTCTTACAGCACAAGGACAAACTCGTAAAATTAAAAGAATTACTAATTAATTTCACCAATTTCTTTCATTTTTCGAGGTTGTCCTTGCTTCACTAAAGACAATATAGTAACGTAACATTTTTCCGGGTGCACATTAAACGAAATGTTGTTCAACTAAAAACACTTCCGCGCACACTTCCCATCATTTACTTCCGAAATAAAAGCAGGAACGCAGCTTTTCCAGTCCAGCGGCGCTTCACAAACATTGCGGCAATTCCAGCGAAATTCAAAAAGCGCACGTTTCCCCGCAAACAAAAGGATCGTCGAATAAAAAAAAAAAAAAACGCAGCAGGGGAACAGCCCCCCCAATTGTCCCGCCAGCCTGTCATTACATTACACGCGCGTGAAAGTCGAAAAAAGGTCCGACCCGAGTATACGCCCCGCACATTACCCAAACCACCGGGCACGCAGCGCGCAACGACAGCCGCGGAGCGTCATTACGGCGCATCGTATCCTCCCCACGGCCGGCGTCGCGCAAGACTCGCGCGCGAATTACGGTGATCTTGCGACGGGGGCCCGAAAAAGGCCGAGGCGTGGCGCGCGATCGGGAAGCCTTGCCCCGGATCGTGCCTCCGCCACCGCGGAGCCGGTCCCCCGTCGGTCGCGCGTCGCTTCACAGGCGAGAGACGCGCGGCCGCCGCCGCGCAATTAATTCCGAGCGGACGCTTCCTTCGATGAGCGGATGTGCTCGTTTCGCGGCGGCATTATTCAGCGGGGAGAGCGTGCGCGCGCGCGCGCCTCTTTTACGCTCGTAAATCTACGATTTTTTTTTTTTTTAAGCGGAGACGCGCTGCTTGTTTATGCGCGCGCCGGCGCGCTCGGAGCTTCTATATCGATTCGAGCTTGTGCGTTATTATACGTGCAGGATTCTCTGTAGGCCGGTCGGTTGGCAAAGCGACTACTTGCGTGTTTGAAGAATTTAGTCGCACAGTTTGATCGTAGACGGTAGTAGCCTACTCGAGTTTGTATAGTCATTTCTTCTTTTTTTTTTTAAGATTATTTTTCAATATTTCGTAGTAGAGTAGGAGTAATGAATATTGCAAAGCTTGTATATTGATTTTCTTTAAGGACTATTTATGATATCGAGTAAGCACTAGTTCTACAGGAAAAATAACAATTTTTCTTTTCCTCTTAGTTCGAACTACTCTCAAAATTAACTTTTTCCTTTATTATTAACGTGTGTTAGCTGCGTTTAATTAAAGATAGTATAAAATAAAAGAAGAATTTTTAAATGTAAATTGCATTTCCTCTCTTCGTCACTTTACATTATCGTTCGATTATTGTTATTTTTGCAAAAAAAAACTTCAATAATGTAAAAAAAATAATAATAAACATTTTCACGCTTACAAATTTAACAGGAACGTGTCTTACAAAAGATCGCGTGAACAATGAATCAACTCGAATCTTCGATTGTCATTGTGTCGAAATAAACGAGGTAAAAGCGCGAATGACTCGCCGAAGACGATTTGCTTTAAGATGCTCCCGCGAGAAAGCAAAGAGTCACGCCGAGGGAATCCTGGCTCTGGGGATACGCGCAATCAAGGATCCGACCCAATTGTTCGCGGAAATACCTTTTTGCGGCTGCTAAACACGCCTGACTCACCTTGAGGTAGGATCCGTAATACTTGGTGACGTAGGGGCTGTCACACTGCGACAGGACCATGATCTCCTGCTGAATGTCCTCGATCTCATCCTCGGCCTCTTCGAGGTCGATGATTTTGATCGCGACGACCTGCTGGGTTCGATTGTCGATGCCTTTGAATACCTCGCCGAAACTACCCTTTCCGATTCTCTCTTGTTTTGTAAATATCAGCTCGGGGTCCACCTTCTGGAAAAGCAAACGAAATTTTTTATTATTATCAAATTGTCCTTTGAATATTCAAAGTGATAAAATGCAATGTCGTTGTTTAATATGAGAAAGGTGTAAGTGTGATATTGTATACAAAATTCAGCTTTCGTTTCTGATGGATATAAATTTTCTCAAGTATATAGATACACTGTTAAAAATCCGTTCAATTCTATAAACATTAAAATTTTGTTTAGAATTGAACGGACACAAAAGGAACATTATTTTTGTGTTTGTATAAGGGAATGGTTCTAAATTGAATTCTTTGTGTAATCCATCATATCGAAAGACACAAAACACAATTTTTTAAACCACAAAAATTAAACAATAAAAATTTTTATAGATAATAAATTATCCCATCGAAAAAATCAATTCACCAATTCAGACTTCAGACTTCAGACTCTTCATTTGAAGGTGGTCGTATAGTACCTCTTCAATGCATTTGTGCAATTTTTGCAAAAAGAGGAGCCAACTTTTAAAAAGTCAAGTCTCTCCACGACGGCATAATACGTAATACATTACGGAACTCGAAAAATACTATACCGTTCGTCTTTACAAAGGAACGTCTCGAACGACAGTAAAAGTCGCTATGCAGCAGAATATATTTTATACACGTCGACGAGTTTGTTGAAAGGAGCACAATAGCTCGAAGATAGTCTCAATTGCAGAACGACCGTTACGTAAAGATAGAAAAATGATTCATTTTCAGGCCTGGCAACTAGATTAAACCGCTCGGCGGCTCAGTCACAGTTGAATGAATTCGCGCAACAAACGGTAGGCATTATATAACACCTCCCCATGACAGCTTTTGTTGCCGATATTATTGCAAACGTTCGCGCTCGCGGCTGCGATGGCGGATATTGGAAAAGTTTTCCTATACCAATGGAATTAAGGGGGGTTCGCGGTGCGTTGGCACCTTGACCTCCTTCGGATCGCCGCAGTCCGCGCGACACTAATGAAAATTACTCGCAGAAAATAGCCCCCTTCCCTTCAAGGTCAATGTTAATTAATTTCCTATACATAACTATCGATACAGCGACGCTCGTCCCATTGCGTAATGTCCCGTTAACTTAAGCAAAAAGAAAAAGTCAATCAAAACGCTCGGAAGCATCAAGGATAAGCCGATGCAGGCGCGTCGTTTAAATTGAAGCGCGAATCGATCGAGCGCCTTCGGCGTAAAAATAAATAATAACAGCGAAAGTCCCTTAATGCAACGAGCGTGTATCCCTCGAGCGCGCGGCCTTAAGTACATCCCCGCGGGAGAGAAAAACTGGCATCGATCCGAGCTTGCGGCACTCAATCGGCGCATGTGTATATATATATGTATCTACTTACACGCGAAGGAGAAGTGGCTCGGCTGCACCGCGAGTCCAGCTGGCGGCGGCAATCGCGAAGCGCCGTAAAAATTTAATAAAACACATAAATCGATCGGCGGGTTTATCGCCTCGGCGTTTTCTAGCCGCGCGTCCTTGCCGGGATTAATAAATGCAGTTACGCCGGCTGCAGGCCAGCTGACGATCAGCTTCGCGCCGCCGCTCTCCTTGGCTCTCTTATAAATGCACTCGCGGCCTAACGGATGGTCCGGATGACGTCACGGGCGAGAAACGAATCGCCCTCTCCTCGTTTCTCCCTCGGCTATCCTGTCGGTGAACGACGGCCAATTAAGCGCACGGACGCCCCGTCGATCGGTCGATTCCGCGCTCTCCGAAAAGGATTCCGGGAGAGTTATACGGTGCGCCGCGTTTCTTCTTGGAGCTTTTCTCTTTTGGACGCAGCGGAGATGAGGTGGAATAGCTAAAGTAGCAGCGAGCGGAGGTGATGGTCGGCGGTCGAGGTGGCTGTGGTCTGGAGTCGCGTTGAGTAATCGGCGCGGGTAATTAGTTGCGGAAACGCGGGGCTTTTAAGGATTCGCCGCGGAGCTGGATTTTTCAGATCGCCCCTGGTAATTGGACCGCGAGAGGTTCATGGGATTGACCACATCGTTGATGACTAATGTGCTCTCTGCGCGCGGAGGTAATTAGCATAACGTAACTGCTTAGTACTGACCTGACTAAGCAAATTTTCTTTTTTTATTTAGCAAGTAAATATGGTGAGGAGCGCTTTAATATTTGACGCAAACCATCTGCTTGCTTGACGGATGTGAAGTTAATAGATGGGACCGAAGCGTTTTTTTTTTTGGGATTAATTGAGTGTACTTAGAAGGCAATCGATTATAAGGTAATTCATGAATATGCATTCCGTTATTGCGTACGGAATTAATAAAAAATTATACATTGCGTATGAATCACGGAAAAGTCTAATTTTTTTCTTACAAAATAATCGTTCCGTTTTATTTCAATTATAAATTCAAGAAAAGTATTGAAATTAAAAATTGAAATAAAATGACTCAACGCAGAACCTGCTTGGTTCAAGTTTTGTCTCCGTCGCAATTGAACGTCAACATCAGTGATGTATACTACGTGAATAATTTTCTATTGTTTGATTTTCTATTGTAAACTACGCATTGCATGCAAATTCTATCGATAGATTGTGATTTTCTTGTCAGAAAAAAAACATTTATATTTTAATGTTTCTGAAATAATAAGTATGCTGTCTATAAGAACCGTGTAATTATGTACAAACAACCGCGAAGAGTGAATCTTATAATTTAATTATTCATCATATAATAAATTACTAAGTATTATAAATTGCTGCTCCAAAAGAAGCGCGACACCTCCATCGAAGCTGAGTCAATGTAACAATATTATCGATGATAACAGAGAAAAAAAAATCTCTAAAGAAAATAAAAAATTTTAATTATTTGTTTGATAATCTCATATAATCTCATATAGCAATTTGCAACGCGTGCCCAAATAAGTTCTGCAGACTTGTGTCACCAATTACGAAATGCAATAAAAATCTCAAGATCATTAAATGCAATAATTACAATAATGCAATTATTTTTTCTCTGCCTTTAATTACAAACTTCCCCGCAACTTTGCACCATCAGGAAAACACATCGAGCTTAATAGAACAGCTCGTAAAGAGCAATTTTCAAATACTCCCGCGCAGCTCGTAAAAATCTACTAAGCGTTTTGTCACGCGTGGTTCGACGCACTCTCCGGGCACACATATATGCAAACCCCGTGGAAGTAAAGGCATTTAATTCACGTCGCGGTGAATCCCACCTCCGACCCGTCGCCTCGCGCATATTAATGAAAGGTCCATAAACTCGAGGCATTATGCGGGGGTGTGAGCGCGCCAGAGACGTTATTACGCGAAGATTGCGCGACGATTGAAAGCACCGACCCGAGCGCCGACCGCGGAATAATCGGCGGAGCCGCTTCCCTCGATCAAAGCCGTCGGGATGCCAATCTGCAAGAGCAAATCGCACGGCGTTTCTCTCGGATGCGTCCTGCGGCTTTGGTCGTCCTTCGAAGTCGCTCGCTCTTTTTTAATTCTTTTTCTTTCTTTTTTGGCAGCGCTCAAACGAGCTGGCAATGTATATACAACGACTCAACGAGATTTTCCAGGCGGTGACGAGGTTAAGCTCACGCGGAAATTGGCGGTGCAGGAAATTTCAAGTGCAAAAATTGCATTTACCTGCCGCCCCGGGGTCAAAGCTTAATCCTTTAAAAGCGATTTGCACTGGCGGCGAATTTCTTTTTACGGCGTTTTTATTTTACCGCGCGCACTAACGTTGCTTTTTTTGGTGAGCTTTTATAATATTAGTTAGTCAAATTGGTGAGATGGTTTGGCGTTAGAAGTGATTGGAAGTGATTGGCAAAGTAGAACTACTAGATTTTTCGTTTTGTTAGTGAACTTTACAGTTACTGTATGAGTACCTAAACTCTTTTTCTCATTTTAGGAATAAAAAGATAAATGACTGTAATGAAAATTAAATGTCTACTGTAGAAATAGGAATTGGTGAAATTTATTCTTAAATCTTCCAGAGGATTACTCATAAATTTATATAGACTAAAATAATGACTGTAAATCTTATTAAAATAAGATTCGAGATTGTCAATAAATCGAACTGATTCTAACATCCCAAAAAAATGATTTAAATCAAGATTTTCTAACTCAAAATGTGAATTACATTCATGCAAATATATCATACTCTATTTACATAAATTATTTAACCAAGCAAGGTTAAATTATGATTGATTATTTTTTTATTCATTAAAATGAAATACATATTTATCACGTAAATTTTTTACTATCTGTACATACGACGTGCCAGTTTTTTTTGTAACAATAATCTTTGAATGTATTATCCCTTTTTTCATAAGCATTCTGCTATTAATTTTTTATTAAAACGTTTACAACTCATACGGCGTAAATTACTTCTTTAACATACCATAATAACTATTCAATTTTTTTTTCAACGGAAAACACCATACAAAATATGAATGATGAAAACAACTTCACGTTCCTTGTCATTCCACTTACGCTGCTTATATATAAAAAAAAATCATAATAGAAAAAAAAAACAGTACGCGCGCTCAATAGGAATTAAAATGACGTCGAGGTATACTCGTCGCCGCGCACTGTAAAAAAAAAAACCGAGAAAAATAAAATAAACAAGAGGGAAGAATAGAAAAAAATCAAACGCGAAAAACCAATCAACGGCATAACAAAGCCCTTGCTGCATTACGCGCTGAAGAAGGGTTATGGCCGCGCGACACGGACATATATCGTTGCAGCCGCTGAGTCGTTCGAACGATCAGCGCTCGGCATGGGCAGGGCTCCCGGCAAGGCGAGTTCGCGGCCGAGTCGCTGACTGCGGTGTGCCGACGCGTGCCTCTTCGAGCGCAGTTCCGGGTCCCTCCCTGCTATAACAGTGCCTCGCTTCTGAGCGACGAGTTCGCGGCGTTGCCGGCGAGCAAATTACAATTAGCCCGCTGAGAAAAGCCGCGGGATTGGAACCCTCGGGATCACGTTCGTATTGCATTAGCTCTCGCCGACCTTTGCCTCTTGGCAATACCGAGCCCTTTGCCTAGAATAGAGAATAGAGACTGTCGCAGCGTCGCGGATTTCTCGTATAGGTATATATTTTATACCGTCGCTTTTTACGAAGAACACATCACGCAGAAAAATGTTGCATCAAAAACTATTATAGTCTTTACTAAAGCAAGGACAATTTCGAAAAATAAAAAACGTAGTATAATTGCTAACAAATTTTATTAATATGTATAGTAAATTTATTAGAGAGTATATATAGTATTTTTTATTTTATTTTACAAGTTATTGTCCTTGCTTTAGTGAATACTATTATGATAATTTCTAACATTTTTCTCCGTGTAGTAGACTTCATTAGGCTCTCGAAGATTAGCACATTTCATTCGCACTGCATATCTCGCACCTTAGATGTGAAGATTCGTATAATTTCGTATTACGTCGTGAAGATTGGCAGCTCATCTCGTAATTTTGCAGCCTTTAGGCGAAAAATGAAATCTGCTAGTAGTTTTCGCGGGTGCCCCGAGATATTTTACTCTTCGTCGAAGATTTGAAACATGTTAGTCTTCGCCTCGATATTCAAATCTGCCACTCTGCATGTGACACGATGATATGAGGAATATTCGCGCGACGCTCAACATCCGGAGATGCATGTCACACATCTTGAGCCCGAGGAGACTGGCGAGGTGCACTGTTGCACGCCCCTTCAAATGTTTACGTAATTAATGCTAGCCGTGCCCGTGTTGGCGCTAATTTGATAATGCGACACTAGAAGGCAGGAGAGACCAAGAGGCGGCGGCTGCTTTCACGATCGCATTTTGAATAATGATCCGCCCACGCGACACTACAACGTCTCGATGCGACTTCTCATTTCTAATAAGCTCATGATCCTCACAGCGCCTTTTTAGGACTCGCGGTCCGATTTCTTTTGTGGGTTACCGATTTGACGGCTGCGATGACTTACGAAATGATCGGATCTAGACCAAGGTGCATTAATAAATGTCGATTTGCGCAATGACATTCGTTTCATTCAACTTTTTATTCTTTTTGAAATGAGTGCTTAAGCGCGTTTAACATTGCAATAAGTGAAAAGGACGATTTTTATAAACTCTTTACGGAGAGGGATAAATAAATTTTGAAGATGCATGATAGAGTTCTTACTGCAGAAATTTTTCCGTAAGTTTTCTCTGTGGCACTAATAATTAAACACTGAGATAAATGTTTTAGTAAAAATTACTGAACTGGTTATGAAAGTGATCATAGACTGACATCTCGAGAGAAATTACTAAACTCTTTAATAAAATTTGTCAAAAAGTAAAGATTAAAAATTTTCTTACACTAACAGTAAGTTTTACTGAAAATTTTAGTAATTTCTTATGAATTGTTAGTCTGCAATTGCTTTCTCAAACAGTTTCGTAATTTTTATATTTATATTAGGATTTTTAATTTTTAATAAAACATTTCTCTCGGTGTTCTACGTTGTTATTAAAAATGAAGATACCATGAAGTGAGGGGTTAGATTTCGCATTAAATTTTTTTATAAATATTTAATACCTAGATAAATTGCTACGTAGCACAGTACAAGATGTAAAAAGCAAGATTACCAGGATTATAGCGCGGATAATTTGAATAAAAAAAGTAATATTTTATCCTTATCAAGTGTACTTCCAATCTTCAGGAATTTACAGATACATTTTCCTAGATTATCTTCTCAGCATTTAAATTTACAGCGGCGAGCTCTTTCGATGCAGATCCGTTCGGTGTGAAATATAATGGACTGAGAAACAGTTTTAACGAAGTTTCACCGCAATAAATAAAACCCTCCTTCCATTTCGAAAGACCAATCCCAGCAGAAATTCAATCCAACCGAGAAGTTTTCAAGGCCCGGGCAGATTCGCTATCAATTTGGAATTTCCAGCTCTTCATTTCCTCAAACGTGCACGGCGAGCCCCTCCAATGTGCATGCACATACACACCTACACGTGCACGCGCTCGGCGCCGAAACGATAACTCTCGACGGAATTGAAGTGGCCTGTTGCTCGGGCGGACGTCAATTAAAACTGGTCACGTTAAAATGTGGGTCGTCGTGAAAAGTCGGACTCCCTCCAGCTCCGATGTACCGTCGAAAACGACAATCGACCGCCGCTGAATAAGCTCGCCGCCGGTGAATAGAGAAGAGACGAAGTGAAACATCAATTTTTCATCGCTGCCGGATGCTCGCTCGAATTTCGAGTGGCGCGCTCGATTTCTCGGGCATCGCTTCGATTTTTATTTACAGGAGAATAAAAGGAGAGTCCGTTCGCTGGGAATCAGGTGGGGTCGTGGACGTCCACCACGACCGGGAGACTCGGATAATGGAACTTTCAATAAGTTGCTGTTATTGGGTAATTCGTTTCTCTTCCGGGTGGTCACGTGACCTTACAAGAGGGACGTCGCCGCTGACGCGTCTTTATAAAAAGAAAAGAATGAAGGCTTGATTAGTTGAGTTCGATAAATCGAGTTACAGTTAGTGGCAGGCTGCAATTAAGGCCTGGATGCTGTCGTTAATCAGTGTCTATTATACAGGCGATACGCTAATATAACGCGGCGCGTTCTTGAGGGGTCAATTGGGCATTTAGTAAAATCAAAATTGTTAATTAGCTCGGGGGCTCGTGCATCAGCTCTCGGAACCGGAGCCCGAACGGTGTTACGGTACATTCACAGTAGCGCGAGCGCGAGTGAAATTCTATGTACACCTAGGTCCACCGGCACAGCGAGTGGTAATA
>JAWWEN010000038.1:2308681-2354681 GCA_035582955.1 Sycophila texana
CTTCGCCTCGGTCGACAATTACATGTGATCTGGGACACTTTCTTATTATACAGGGCTAGGTACGTAATATACTAATATCAAATGATCCTATATATTTTAATAAATTAAATTACACATTCATCTCTTTATTGTTTCCACCTTAAATTACAAATAGACTAAAATTTTCCTTTCCAAAAATTTCAAATTTGCCGCGCACACTTCGAGATTCTTGTGAATCTAAGACAAGTATCTAAACGCAGCCAAATTCTTCTCATTTTTTTTTTTTTTTTTTTTTGTCGCGGCATAAAGATTTTTTTTTTTCGCGAGACCTCCCAGTGCGTAACGGGATTTTGGAGGGAGGAGAGGGAGAAGTGGGCGAGGGAAAGAGGGTTATCTCGGGCTGGCGCGCGCGTACGCCGCACACACGCTTTGGATTCCAGCGCGAAGCCCCGCCGGGGCTAATCCGAAAACTAATTACGGCGCGTCGATAATTTCATTTGGCGCTGGCTCCAAGTGCGAAAGATACACTTCACAGCCTTCGGATTTTGTTATCCGGCGATGCCGGGGGATCCCCGGCTTGATGGAGAAATTGTGTCGCCGTGCGTTTATGCGTGAATTTTCTCGGAATGCTGGTTGTAATTAGAATTGAAACATTTTTTTTATGGTTAAATTTTATTTATTTTATATCGATAAGGTGTCGATTGAAAAAGTGCAAACTTAAAAAAGCGTATGCTAATCGACTTCGTTTCGTGTCATTTGAATTTTAAATGAAATTTCTGCAATCGCTACGCAAAGCGACAACTGTTCGTCGCGTTAGCTTGTAATTAATTAAACATCGTGACAGGGAAGAATTTTTTAAACTGTAATCCCAAGTCTTTACAGTGCTAGAGAACTAGTTTTCCTCACCTTGCGAATTTTAAAAAGCAATTTCTGTATTCGATTATCGCCTACAAGAGAGTATTATTTAGTTTAATTTTAATTCGAAATTAAATATGATTTGATAGCACTAATTTAATGAGTACCTACATTAAATATAGTGCAATAATTAGGTAGGATTTGCGCTCGTGAAAGTACAATTTTGCTTTTAATTGTGAACCAAGTTATAATGAAGATGACTTTCCTCGAAATTATCGTTCTTATTAGACTAGAAAAAGAATGCATATTTAAGCTTCATTATTCTCGCGATAGTTTTAGTATTACATGCAGTTATTACAATCTGTAAATCACGTCTAATTGCTAGTATAGTTAACTAGAGTAAATCTTTGTCATAATAGATTATATATATTTAAACAATTGTCAATTTATTTATAACTATAATTTATCTCAATTAAAATAATTTAATGTAATAATATTAAATTAAAATTTTATAATAACTATAACGTACGTCATTTTTTCGTATAGATTTAAAATTTCAATATTATAATAACAGCATGTATCTTCTTTTTAATTTATATATAAAATAAAATCTGCAGTCTAAAAACTCAGTTCCGGTATAACAATATATTTTAATTTTTTAGATTAAAAAAAATTGCATGGTATTTATTTAATACATACGTTACAGGTGAAATTACTTTATAACTCAAAATGAAATATTAAATTTGTATTAAAAAGAGCGCCCCAATATTTGGCGCTTCACTCAACAGTTCAGCTCATTTCATAAAGGAAACCAAGCAAAGGCAAATGTAAATCAAAACGATCGTCGTCGTCGTCGTCGTCGTAGCCTGGCCTCCGTACGTCGACGCGCAGTAGCCAATCTAGTTTAACGGATCTTGAAAAACGTGATTCCGGTGGAATTTAGGGGAAAAAAGTGGCACGCTAGAAAGCAAAGTCGTAAGCGGCGTGGTGACACGCTCGCGGGAAAGAGGAGTGCTCGCTCGCGCGCGAGGGAGAGGCCCACGAATACATACACGCACACATTCACCCACACACACATGCCTCGCCTCAGGAGGAGGCTCTCGGTACAGGTTGCGCCGAAATTCCCGAGGATCGGAACACACACTGGGCCCTCCTCTCTGGTATGCAGACGACGAAGACGGCAGGCCGCTGCACACACGATTCGACTCGTGGAATCTCGGTGAAAGTGGAACGCCTGGCTAAACACCGGGCGGTGGAAATGAAAATGGCCCTATACGCGCGATATTCACCACACCACGGTTGTTTTCCATTCCGTGCGCTGCTCCGCGCTTACTTTTTTTTCCCTCCTCCCGTTTTTTTTTTTTCATTTTTTTCGTTTTTTTGCTTCCTGCGCGTTGTTCTCTACGCTCCGCTCTTTCGCCGCGTCGCTCGTTCGTTTTTTCCGCGAGCGAGGCCGCGCGCTCGCGGATTGTAATCTCTCGCGCGGAGAGAAACTGCCGCTGCATGCGCGAGCACACCCGGTCTCCTGCGGACTTAGCGAGGCCGAGGTGCGATTGTTGCGATCGCGCGCAATCGTACAAAGTTGCGACTGTTTCGAGGCGGACCCGAAGTTCTTTGTTCCCCCTCGTAAGATGTTTCTCTTATGAGGACTTGAAGATAACCTGGCTTTTTAACGTTCCAGTGCACTACTTCGTTGGGCTATGAGCTTGGAAAAGTTCAAATACTATAGAGATTATACCGGATAGTAAAATGCTCGTTTATACAGTAATAATAAAGTGTGTTAGAGGTAGTTGTAAGATTTTTTTTAATTTAATTTAGTATCCTCTTTTTAATGGGCTATGTTCTCTTATCGGAACACTTTACTATCGCTGGGTACTTTAAATTTTGTCTCTGTGAACTTATATCTTTTTTTACGCACTGGTTATGCACTTGGATAGTAACGCACAGTTGAATTCATGAATTCTATTTACATGTTACGGATATTTTTATTCGAAAATTTTTCAATATAATTTCAGTAAGACTTTAAAGATATAAGTATTAATTAATTTTTTTCCTTCGATTTATTTGAGAAAATTTCTATTATTTATACTACATGCAAATTTGATAAATGCATCTTGAGACTTTAACTATGTATATCTTCCGCTTTATAAATCTCGTGAATAATTATTAAAGTCATGATAATTGAATGTAATTTACATTAATGCACTGCAAAAATGCGATTCCACTTATCTCGACGCTATGCAAAAATAATGGGATCTAAAATATTTTTATATGAAACACACATTTGGAATTCATATATGAGACCGTAATAAAAGCTAAAAAAAACTGCATTTGCTCAGCGCAATAAAGTCGTGAATTTCGGCAAGAAAACCGCAGAAGTAAATATAAACCTTCTTTATACTCCACCCACATAAATATTAATAAAAACGCGAAAGCAAGATTCCACGGCAAAACGTTTCAATGTTATAATATACGCCACTCGCATTTTTGCATAAATCATTAACGACACAAAACATCCCAAGTTCACTGAACTTTCAGCGCGTGTCCAATACTCATATTCCATCAATAAAACCAAATAAATTATTTATAAAACATTTCAATTCTAAGTGGATCTCGGAGCATAAATTATCTCAGCACCCATGACTCTCCTACGCTTACAGCGCCGACGTTATTACGTTCCAGTTTAAAATTCAACGTAGTCACGCGCGCCGTGAGTGCCTCATTGATCTCTCAAGGAATCGTCTTCGAAGCCGTATCCGCGCCGACGTCATTGCTCCTCAGCGTAAACGAGATTCCGGCCGCGGCGACGACGCGCAGCCCGTCCTCCTCGCTTGTGCTCCTCTACAAAACTTTCCTAAACGCAAAGTACCGGCTGACCTCCACCCCCGCGATATCCTCGCAACTACTTTCCGCTGCGGTATAACGCACTCCGACCCAAGAAAAACGACTACTACTGCGGTGCAGCGAATACTTGAGAGAAAGAAGAAGGAAATTAGAATTCGAATCGAATATGAATTAAAGTACCGATGAAGTGAGAGAATCGTTTAGTAAAAATCACTATACTATCTGGGAAATTACTATATTTTATGGTACACTGAGAAGTAAGTGTTGTAAAAATTACTATCTTCATGGGCACACGGATCGCAGACTGGACTATGGATGACTGGCGGATAAAAATTACCAGAGTCTAAAGTAAAATTTGATATAAAAAATAGTAAATTTGACTAGACTTCACTATTGGAAATAATCGCATAATTCTCTGTACGTGTATGAAAAGTTACAATATTATTTGATAAATTTTACTATAAATTATGGTAATTTTTTCAGCAGACAGAATAGTAATGTTTACTACCGTCTTATAAGTTGAATTAGTGAAAAACTACTAAAATTATTAAAAATTGCTGCACTAATCACTAAATAGTAGATCTCTTTCCACATAATTTTTAGTGAAATCTCGCCTACTGTAATAGTTTTTCACTAATTCCTTTTTAGCAGTAGAACATTTCTCTCAGTATACAACTAAGAGCACTTGAGTATTTGAGTACTATAAGATCCAGCTAATTGATACCTTTTGTACAGAGAATTTAACATGTTTCACTCTGCAAAAATTTCACCCTTAAAAAAATAATAATAAATTCAAAATAAAAAAAGGACAAATGGAATACCTATATAAAAGTTACAGATGTCATCTCAATTGCATTTTTCGAAAAAAAGCTCAAATCATGGCGTTGACGAATGCAGTCCAACTGGGAGGTTAGTGTAATGTAGGAGAAGAGAGTGAGAGGGAGAGAAAGAGGGAGAGAGAGAGAGAGAACCGTCATTGAGGCTGCTTTTTAATGAGGCGTCCTCTTTCCGCCCGTGTGTTGTTGCCAGGTGGGCTGTAGCTGTAACGCGCGGAGGAGGCGCCCCGCGAGCTGTTTCACATGACAACGACTGTGCCGCTTTGCACAAGCACAGTCCCAATCGATTTCGGTACAATGCCCCAGCGCCGCCGCTACTGGCGCTGCACCGGCGACGCGACCGTAACGCTAATGACCTGTGAACGAAAAACATCCGACGGGAAGTGGAAATCAATTTTTATCGAACGGGCTATGTCGACCGAATAATATTTTTTTGTTTTGTGCACCACTCTGTCCCCCTTCCTTCCCACTCTTTTTCTCGTTCTTTTCCAGCCTTTCCGTTTGCGTGCATCTCGCTTAGTCAGCGTGAAACGCGAACGCTCGTTTTAGTTCTAGTTCTGGTAAAGTGCATGGATTTTTTTTTATGTCGAGGTGATTTTCTTTTCTTTTTTTTTTTTAATTCTCACAGCGATGCGGGCGAAATTTTCTATTTTACTTTTAGTGATGAAAATTGCGCGTGATAAAGCACTGATAAGTATTTTTACGATAATGTAACCGATAGGAATGTTTACATCCCTGCATCGTATCGTCTTACGTGTGTTTACTTGGTGCCTCGAAAAAATACCAGTCATTTCGTGATATTCCCCTCGATATTCCCCGTTGCAATTATCAGAGATGGTACTGGGTTTTCCCGAATTGTCTTATGTGTTATCTTCTGTATAAGATTTGTAGTGAATTAGTTTTTATGGTTCAATTAGTTTATTATTATGAGAATCTAAAATTGATCAACATAAATAGCGCTAATGTTATTTAAATAAATTCAATATAAAAAAAAGTTTTCTACTCCGATGTTAAATCTCCATTTTGCCAGTACAAATGTCCGTAAAACAGAACAAGAGCTTTACGTAAACTTAAGTAATTCTAATTTAGTTTATCCAAGAGATTTAGTTATACGTAATAACAAAAATATAAAGAAGCGAAGATATTTTATCCAGTCAATATAGACATTTGTTTAGGGTACTACAATGAGATTCTTAAAAAAGATTAGTTAAAGCTTACCATGTCACCATATAAGTATGTAATCAATTAGAATCAATAAAACTCAATTTGCGGCATTGTAACACTTAAAAGACACGAGTAAATAACGAAAACCATTGTCACGCTGGTTATGTAGTTAGAAAATGTATTGACGTGTTTCAAGAAAAACTTCATTAACTTGAGAAACACATGTGACAGCATCAACAATAGCTCCACGTGACAAATCGTAAAAAAGTCTTTGATATTCTTTGGCACAACAGAGGAACAATGTTATCAAGGGGTACCAGGAAGGATACGTTCACTCACGGTTTACAGATTAGACCATTCGACATTAAATTAACTGTCATTGAATCTCGCGTTATGTAACTAGACACTGCTTGCATCAACGCGTTTGCAGCCTCTTACGCAATTCAATCTGACTCACTCCGGTGTACGTCGAGAAAGATCTTTATTCTTTGCTGATCGACATCCTGGTCTTTTGTTAGTAAATTGGAATACCAACGAGAAAATTAAAAAGAATAATTTTCTAGATGCTGTAAATTTTAAATTCTGATAGTGCTCAAGAAACTCCTATAAAAGAGCTTCAATAATTGTTATGTCAATGTGGAAATTTATTTATATTGTTAATAAATAAAATATGCTTTTGGATGTACATGCTACAATAAATTCTTTAAAGGGAAGTCGATATTTTAAATTTAATTTGAGAACAGTGATGCACGATGATTAAAATTTTGTATATTTTCATGAGTACAGTATATTGAATCGATATTCGATATTGGACTAATAGGCTTAATTTTACGTGAAATTGAGCCCTACCGACGAAAATTGATTAAAGCGATGTTATTGCGGTACATAAAGGGTAAGAAAAATTGCAAAAGCCAAATTTAAAGCATACAATATTTAAATCAAAATATTGCTTTTAAATATGCTCGTAAACTGAATCCTTCTCTAAGGGAGAAAATTACAGTTCATTTTCAGATATTGATTAAGAACTTGATGAGCAGATCTTTATACCGTGATATAGAACAACTTTCATAAAACTAATACATTCCTGCCGATAGAAAAAAGGTTTTCCTTTGAATAATGATTTTTTTAGTACTTGAGTGCCGCTTACTATTGATTTATTGAAAGCTTTTATGCTGATAGGTATTGATATACACCGCACTGTGCTATTCAAACACAAAAGTATCAGCGGAATATCGAACAGCTTGAAAAATTAATTAACGTTAAAAAAAATTATCTATCAAAGAATTCGTACACAATAACATTAATTGAAATACTGCAAGTAACTGTAGCTTTTACATAAATAAAATAAAATAAAAATTCGAATTCCAAATAAATTATTAAACTATCTTCATTCAATTGTTAGGCAAACAAAGCTATTTGTAAAAAAAAGTCAACCAAGCCACATGAAAGAGAGATCATTTGGGAATACACGGGAAACGAGACTCGTCTGATTGTCGACAGCGCGGAGTCTGGGTAATTAGGACTCTCGACAGTGCCCGCACACCACTGGTCCACAGTCGGCAAAGTTACGTGCGGGCAACTCTTCGTCTCTCTACTCTACTCTATCTACCTTTTTCTTCTTCCATCCTGTAATTCCATCGGTCGGCTCACCTACATACCTCCCCGGAGTGCTGTACGCGCGCCCCTCAGCTGATCCATAACTCCGTTGTCCCGGCGTCCTTCCTGCGCCCCTTCCCTTCCCCAGGAACCAGACTGGAAGTCGCTGCAGCGCTAAACTTCGCCCCTCTCCCCGAGTAACCACGCGAAAAGTTATTAAATTTTTAATCAACCGCATCATTCTTTCGCCTTTCGTTTTCTCCGCCCTGGACAGGTTGATCGAAATTCCGCAGAGAGCGTTCGCTCAGACGAACGTGGATGAAAAGGAGGGGGTGGGGAGGGGGTGAGAGATGAAAGAAAGAGAAGAAAAAAAAGAAGCAAATTCTCCGCAAGGACCTGATAATTACAAGACTAATGAGCAATTTTTCGAGTATCCTGCCTTTGCACGTGCCCTCGCGCTTTGTACATATAGAACTTAATGTCGTTCTGCAAATGCAGCAGGGAAAATGAAAGATCGATTTTTCGATGCCGATGACTAATTGGGGCAGCGCGCTGCCGGTCGATGGAGGATTCTCTCATCTTATTTGCCTCCGATTTGCGCGAGAAGAAAGGAGCTGGTTCGCCGGTGGCGCATATACGTAGCTGTCGATAGAGTCGAAGAAATTCCATTATCCACCCCAGGGGAGTATTTTTTTTTTCTTCATTTTTCCTTCTCCCTTTTTTTCTTCTGTACCTCTCGGGGCCTGTGCACTATAGGAAGTAAGCGGACCACTCGGAGGCGCCTCATTTCCTTTGTCCGTTTCCTCATTCTCCAGGCATTTCTGGATTACGAGCAGGAAAGCAGCAGCAAAAGGTGAAATAATTCACCGGCATTAAAGAGGGGATGCTAATTTTTTCCCTTTCCTTTCCACTTTTTTTCAAATCAAATGCAAGGGAAAAATGTTTTCTCCCGGCAAATAATCCTTTAACTTCCTTTTAATGCTAGACGCTGAGTGAAATTCTTCCTTAATTGAAGAATTTCGTTGCAAATATTTCGTCTGGTGCGCCAAACGCATGTTTTATTCTAAACATTCAAAAAATTTATTTTATTCGTGATCATGTAATTCGTTAATTAAAAACGAATAAAATTTTTCAGAGAAATCTTAAATAATTAAACTTTGAATAAAAAAAAACACATCGATGCATTTTACATCGCTCCTCGTAAGTTTTGCATTTCGTTAAGCAGACGGTTGGCTCGACTCTCTTCTACATTATCTAAACGATGCACCAAAAAATTAGTGGCATACTAATTTATTGTTTAACATCTAAAGTGAATAAAACGCATAGTAGTATAAATTTTAATAAAATCAAATGACAATTTTTGTTTATTTTCTCTTTTTCTTTCACTCGTTATTAAAAGAACACGGTAAAGGGAAAATTGGCGTGAAAATACGCTAACAATTAAGGGTTTAATTGCAGAGCTTGCGACTCGCTTACCTTCTGGATCGTTTGAAAAAAGTATTCACATGGTTGTCAGTCGCTACGGCTTGCTCGCGCGAGTCAACACGCATGCAAGGGTAAGGACACGTACGAAAGCTAAAGGTGCAATTAAACGCGCTGCAAAGAGCTTCAATTGGAGTGTAAACAGCAGAATTAATCGGCCGTAATGTAAAATTTAATTGCAAATTAGCTCATATCCACGCGAGTTCGAGTGAATGCAGATCCCCTATCATTTTCTTACATTCAAATGCATCTCTCTCTCTCTCTCTCTCTCTCTCTCTCTCTTCTGGCGCATCTGGGAATTTTCGCTGCGGTAATGCAGCTTGCGTATATGCCTTTGTCTCTGCGAGTGGAATATATCGACGAGGGAAATGCACGAAGCTGATGGCGCTAAATTTGCATTCGAATTTCCCGAAGCGACGAGCCGTCCGCACGCCGCAAAAAGAGACTTCGAAAGTTCCGCGGCGTAGTACACTTTTTAAATTACTGATTTAAATTGCGCAACACCGTTAACGGGGGGAATTGTTTTGAATTCATTGAGAGCGTAAAAGTCTCGAGATTAATCAATTTGTTATTTTTTCCTATTAACTGCGGGCAATTTGAGCGATTATTGCTTGTGAGTCATTAAACTTATCTTAACACAACGCTACATACCGCTAATCGTAAATCATGCGTTCAATTAAAATGCATTTGTTTACTAAAGATGAACTTTCCTAATAAGGGGGCTTCTTTGAATTTTTCGTTCTCAATTTATGCAAACATTGGATTTTTATTTAATTGCGTAAGCGTATGTAATTTTTGATTATTCTAATACCATTTCAAACATTAAAAACTTTAATTATACTGAACAAAACAAAACAAAAAAACGATAAATATCAAATTCTCGTAATCATAATTAAAATCTCATTTTAAATGTTCAGAGCGGTGTCTTAAGAAACGGCGCATTCACTTTTAACAAACATTAAACAAATTTAAATAAGCATTCAATCTGCAATTTGTTTATTACCACCGTAAACGTTTAGAGAGTATCATTAAACTAAAACAGACGGCGCATTAACTTTTATACGCAGGAACGACGACGGAGAAAAGTAATTGTTAGCAATAACGGTACAATAAGTCGCGGCGATCTTGCGTTTTATTCTCGAACTCGGGTCTTTCGGCAAATTAAACGGGCGCGCAGACGGCCGGCGCCCTCAAAGGCCAAACGGGAATCGCCGAGTTGGCGTATATATAGGGGGAGTCCCGAAAGAGAGCCGGCCCTCTCGGGCTCACCTCCCCCCTGCCCCCCTCGGCCAACTGCAAAAAGGAAGCAAACACCAAGGCGCAGTCCGCGGCTTTATCCCCGAACGGACGCGAGCTCAATCCTGATCCCGGCAAAAGTGGAAGGACAAGGTTTCCTCCGCGCCAGCGTCGCACGGGTCAACGCACCCGCGCAACCGAGAAGTCCCATAAAGTCTCTCGGCGCTCGCGCGAGAAGCTGATGCCTCGGCGCGACGCGAGCTCACGCATATACGTCTCCGAAAGCGCCGCCGAGCACAATTCACGACTTCGCCTTCAACTTGAACTTTCGCGGAATCACCATTTCCATCGATCTGCCCGTGAGCTTCCGCTCGGGAAATGCAAATGCGGCCGCGGATCGCCGCCACCGCGAGAGAGGAGAAAATTATTCTGCTAATGGAAATGACGAATCCTTTTTTTCCGGTGCTGGGGTCTTCGTCACATTCGAGTTTGATGGCTCAGTGTTTAATTCGGTTGATCTAGAAACTTTGGAAGGAAGTCGGTGTAAAAAACTACATTCAATTAGCATGTTCTATTTTTTTTTTTTTTTTTAAGAAACGGGGGAGCGAGAATTCACAATGCATTGTTATTAAATTTTGGTTTATAATACGATTTTTTTATCGACTCAACTGATTTTCCTTTTATGTTAAGTATAGAACACTAAACTACTAGATCCAAATTTTCAGAAAAGAATTAAAAGTTAATTGTAAAAAGACATTGCGTTTTGATTTAATTAGAGAAGTTACTATTATTTTTAATTTTATGTAAAATATCAAAGAATTTTCTTGTACTTTTATTCTTTAATACTTAAAATTTATGAGGATATAAAAACTGTATATACATATAAATTCTCTTTTATTCGCATAATATTCAAATCAACGGACGTTGAACTGAAATCAAAAGAAAAATATTTTCTCGGGCTGTATGACAGTTTTACACGATCGTATGAACTTTCTATAAATTACTATTCCAGCCAATATCCGGCTTACATTCGGGAAATTCAAATACATGCAGAGCTGGTAATGAGAACCGGAGAGAACTAGTTGCACTGAAATTACTCTAATGATGCTGGAATAATGTCACGTCACTTGTCCTATTATCATATATTTTCATTCGCCCTCCGGTTTGATAATATTTTTCCACGTACACGTTCAGAGAACAAAAAGTTATAACATTTTTCAAGCACTCAGCTAAAACTGCTGGCACCAGATAAGTTTTATCAATTTTAAGTACAGTCTGAATCATTCGTATTGTTTGCACACCTGCACAACTGTTTTGAAAAATCAAGCAGGGAAATTACATCGTATCAAATATAGAACGAGTAATACACAATCTATAAGTATTTAATTATAAATAAACAATAATTATAAAAAAGAGCGATATTTTACATGTTTTTTTTTTTAACTTTACCAAAAATTTTTAAAAAACCATCGTTGATCACCAATTCAATTAAATAATGTACATCACTCGTTCTAACATAGGCTCCCGCTGCAGTAGCTATGATTAAACGAAATTCAATGCGCCGCGAAATAAACGATTTTTCAATTACCAAGTCTACACACAGGCACATCATTTCGCGGCTGAAATAGCACGCAATAACCCGGCGAAATTTGCAATTTGGCGCGACGAAATAATTTAAATCCCATTAACGTTGCACCAGCAGCGCGTCTGCACTGTGTGCAGCGCGAAGAATAATCGAAGGGAGAGAGAAACCAAAAGTGTAGCATGCAGTTGGCCGAGCGCGAGTCTCGGGTTGCAAGGCTGACGCGACGAGAGGCCCGCAGCCATCGACGGGGGACAGCATAGACGGCGCAGCCCAAAAGTTGATAAGATCGCGGCTCCGACGACGCGCGAGCCGGTAATTGGCGATATATCGTTTTCATGCGCCGCCGAGCGAACAGCGGGAGCCCCAAACACCCGCGAGTGGACCCACGGACGATAATTGTTATTAAGCTGCACGGTCGATGAACCGGCGATAATCGAATTGCGACATGATGAGTCGAGGTCTTTCGATTCCCGCGGCCAACCTGACGCGCATGCGAATGACGCCGAAATGCGATGGAACGAGGTGGAAGTTAATTATGCATATAGCTTTTTTTTCGATGGACGCTTTTAAAGGCGCGCGCGAGAGCTTTGGATTTTCTTATATGAGCTTTCTTCAAATAAAGATTTTATTATCAGTTTGAAGGACTTATCTTGATTCATTTTTCACGTTAATTTGCTTATCGCTGCGGAAATAACACGAAATTACATTACGTATTAAATTGTATGCCGATGCAACATAAAGTTAAAAATTATCAATATTTAAAATTGAATTAGATATGTATTTTATTACTTTTGACAGATAATTTCGGACATTTTCCGAGAATAGAATACTCATGCGATGGGTATATAGATTAATGTTTATAATTGAAATTCATTTGAGCCAAGATAAAATTTAATCAATTTTAAATTTAGGTTCTACGAATTTCATTTTGTCATTGGATTTGTTAATTAAGTATTATCAAAGGAAGCCTACAATAGCTAATACTTCAATAAAAAAATACTCTCAATGAATAAAAATTTCACGTCGATCCCTCAACAATAAAGTATCTGTACTATTAATTCTAATGATACCTTAGTCCTTTACCGTATCTACCATGTGAACTAATTCTATTCGTATGTTAGACATTGAAAACAAATAGAAAAAAAAACTAGGAAAAAAATTGCGGGGTCCATTGAAGATGGGTGATTAGTGACATAAAAATTACGTATATTCTCGTGTGTCGGTAAATTTTAATTTATCAGGAAGTGGGACTACACCTGGAAACGGAACACAATGGTGCATTGTCCTCGGGCAAGCGCCGGCTTTAATCACGGATGTGCCCGCCTTTGTCAATTTCCATAGAGCACCGAGTATATGACACACCGTTTGCCGCCCACGGGACTCCCCCTAAAGAGTAAATCAAAGCAACGACCCTTTATCATGCACAGCCTAGACAAAACCTACAAATATCTCAGATGAGCTTGATTTATGCAACCTCGCATGTGCACACATTTTTTTTCCTTCAAAAAAAAATGTTTAGCTAATATTTATACAACTCATTCTTGAATGTAGTTTGTCTATAATTGTTTGATATCTTTTTACTAGTAAATACCTAACTATTCTATAATTAAAGCCAGATAATAATTTACGAGCGCAGATTTTCTTCCTCAAAAAACGTAAAAGATATTCTTGTAATTATTGCCAAATATTACATACTGTTATTAATGTAATTAAAATTAGGCTCGAAATAATAAATAATTAAAATACTCTTTCGTATGAACGTTATTCATAATTTCCGTATAATTTCCTCCTTCATTCAGCACGAAATAGTGGACTTGTCAGTCAACATACGAACGAAGTTGATGCGATGCCGCACGTTCAAGCCGCCGAAAAGAATTAACAAAATTTTACGAATTTACAAACAATACATCCGCAACAGCAGTCGCATTTCGAGTAATAAAACTCGACGCGCAATTATTCCACCGCGTCAATAAAAATTCCAGCACGTACCCAAGATAAGCACGAAAAGCTCACACACAAAATATATACAACACAACAGTGAAGAAATTAAGAAAACGCTTCTCCTTTCCCCGAAAAAAAAGAAAGAAAGAAAGAAACAAGGAAGGAGAGACGGATACCTCCGCCAGGTAAGCGGGATCTACGTTATCGGGTGTCGTTTCCGCGAAACTCGTTGCCGCGCGCGATACGGAGGCGAGCGGACTCGCGCCGGTCGGGCCTGCCCCTGGCGCGTGCAGTGCGCCGCGCATGCACACCCGCGCAAAAAACAGGAGCTCATTAGCCGGCAAGTCGCGCGCCGAACGCGTGACGCCTATACGCGCCTTGCCTCCGCGTTTCGCCGTGCGGTGCCGCGCTCCGAGATAAGCGCGCGGTTGACTGGAGCACGCCGATAAATCGCGCGACTGTACGCGCGGATCTCGATAAAAGGCCGCGTCGTACGTTCGGATGCATTGCAGCGTTGACTGCGCTTTCTTCGACTCCAATCGGATGATTTGCTATAGCGTGGATCGGTGCCGATCGCGCGAGGTCGATCGCTTTGTTTCGGAGTTTCGCGGCTCACTGGGCGCGTTTCTTCATCTCCCGATGAGCGGGGGACTCTCGTTGCTGTGTAAGACGAAGGCAGGGGAGCTGAGATATGCGCAGGAGGGTTTTAATGGAAAGAGTAGTGAAGGATCAGTCGATTGAACTGCGGGTGCAAACTGAGAAAATTGAATTTAGGTATAGATTTAGTTTTTTTATACGTGAAAGAATGAATTTTTTTAAATTTTCAGTTGTTTATAGTTTATCGAGAGTAACGGTAATATTTAGTTTACGGGGAATACTTTGGCCTGGACGATAAAATTGTTTGTTTGAAAATGTGAATGAAATTGTTTTATCAATATTTTTCCTGTGGCGGTTTGGTACTTCCTGAATTAAAAAATGAAAGCTATGCAAGATAAATAAACAGAGATAACGGTTAAGCAGACTTTAGAAGGAAAATTAATTCAACCACGGGCATTCCAAAAATGATTTAAAACAAAGGTAATGAATAATAATATAAAAATCATGTCATGCATAATATTAATGAAAAATTATCAATTATTGGTTGTATACAGTAATTATACCAAAATTAACTCATCCAGTATCTAATAATAATAAATTGTAATAAATAATAGTGTCAATGAATTACCAATAAAATGGTATAATTTGAAAAATTAAAGCAAGATGCGGCATATGCGCAGAATATAATCTATTAAAATTAAAAACACATAAACAGTTAAGCGATAATACTACAGTCCTGCTATTTTAATTTCTGTTGACGTCTGATTAGACCAAATTTACCATTTTAAAGTAGAGAAAAACATAAATATTCATAGCTGGACTATTTCAGTGTTCGTCTAGCCGACGAAATTGTTTGCAAATGAAAGTTAGCGAATTCTAGTCTGTTTCATCGCTTATGTGCATAAATTTTAAATGCCAGACACATCCGTAAGAACATTTTTTGCATTTTTTAAAAATTATCATAAAAGATGCTGGCTCGCGCTGAAATTCCGAGGGTCACTGTGTTTAAGACGGAAACTGGGTCAAACCGGGTAGATTTCCACACTTGATAATCTCCCACCTTCCAAAGTACACGATTTACTCGAAGCCTGTATCTAAAAATACAAATAATTACCTATTATTCAAAAATACTTTTTTACAATTACTTAGTTCACTTATCGACGAGGCTCTATTCCAATGTGTATCCCCTATCAATAAACTTGCACCCGCAACAGCAAGGATACACCCACCCTCGTATCTCCCACTTAATTTTACTGCTTTTGGTAAGGAATGAAAACAGCCAAGAGAGGAGAAAGCGAGAGAGAGAGGGTAGTCCACCCTTAACTGATCCAAAATTAGGTCCGCGCATGCAGCCCTCGAAAAATCGAGCGAGCGCGAAGGGGGTAGCCGGTGCGCCGCGGGCGCGAGAGAGAAAGCGCGAGATTGACAGTTTGCCAGCTGTGAAGGCGCGCGCGCGCGCGCATCGCTCCCGGGTAAGGTTGTCCTCCTCGCCTCCTCTCTTTCTCTCTCATTCTTTCTCCTCGTCGCTCATCCGCGGCGCGTTTAGGGGTCGCGGGGTCACGCTCGACCCCCACCGGGAGAACTCGTTCTTCTCTCCCTCTCTCCGGGTTTTTCCTCGCTCGCTCGCTCCCACGCGCGCGCGAGCCTCTTCCTCCTGCGCTCTCCGCGAAATAACGACGAGCCGTTTACACAGCAGGCCAGGCTGCATGCACCGCGATATACGCGCGCTGTGCGAAAACAAGCCGAGCGCTGTCAAACTGCGACGCTCGCCTCGCGCGTCTTTATTTCCCTGCTCCGCTATGAGGCGGCCGGGATCGGCATCGTTTGGCGACTCGTGTAAGATTTCTTTTTTTCCTCCGTGGGCCCAGGTTTTCTTTCCGTCGGTGTTGTAAGAGTAAAAGATTTGACAGCGGCAGTGTGACGTCGTTGCGTAAACGAAGTTTCATCGCGTATGTTTTTTTTTTATTATTGCTGTGCGTGCGATGTATGAAAATTTAGTTGATCGATTCACTTGCGAAGGACTTGTTTCGAGTTTTACCTTAAGAGCAATTGTTTTTTTACTATTTACTACCTCCAGTACGTTTTTTTTTGGATAATATTGTAATGTCGTATGATTCCCTTTGATTTGATATGAATCTTCTCTTTTTTTTTTTTTAAATGGAAGGAACGATTTTGAGATACAGTTTGATAAGCACAGCTTAACTGATAATTTTTAGCTTTTATCTCTTTTTTGGGGGGATAATCGATACGAGCTCCGGCATGTTTTTTGTTAACATATTGTTATCGCTTGGTCGTGTCAGTGGAACTTTTTGTTGCACCGACTGTCTCTTCAAATAGAAGTCTAAAACCGGCAGTGTTACCTTCTTTTTTTCTAATTCTGATACGAAATTACTTTTATTCACGTGAGTGATAATGAATTATCAATTGTTAATTCATTACCACTTATCAATGAAGAAAAAATTCTTTTCTTTGTTCAACTTTTCCGTTTGGCCTCTCAATTGTTGATAATTTTTGAGTGTTAACTTAACTTCCACTAAAATTAAATAATTATAATGGAAAAAGAAAAACTTTACAATTGTAGAACAATATTTATTTAAAAATCACTCAAAAATCTATTTAAATTAAAGATTTTTTTGTGACCGTTTTGAGTGCATACAAAGCGATGAAACCAATTTTTTTTAATACACTAGAATTATGTTTTAAAAAAAATTAATAAGACGTCCTTATAAAATAATACATAATAATCGATGCAGGAAAACATATTGAGTTTTCTACCGTACAACCTATAATTTAAATAAAAAATCTCGATAGACAATTGGATAGCAATAAGTGCAGCAAAAAATCAATTCATCATGTCCAAATGATCCGCGATCTATTGTTTTGAAGTCATCAATTATCCATCTAAAATTTATATTGATGACGTAATTTTCTTGCAGCAATAGCAGAGGGTAGGACCGCGTTCAATTTTTCTCTGTTAATGGTATTATTAGTGTCAGCGTAAAAAATGATTGATACATTACGGAGAATCAGAAAATTCACTGTGCATGGTAAAGTAAACAAAACACTTACGGTATTTAAAAATGGTCGCGCACAATTCCATTCACAAATCCATTCATATCTCAAATCTCTTTATTCCCGAACTCATTACTTTATTTTCCAATGAATACGAATATCTCAATGATCGATAGATTACAGATAGGCATACATTTTTCTTAATTCTCATGTAACTGCGAACTCGGTTATTTATACGCCTGTTTATACGAAAGTTACTTTTAATTAAGAAATTTACCGTAAATCTAATAACAAGAAGGTTTGCATGTCATTGAAGCCGAGACACCACTGCTCTAATTTTTCCGGAGGAAAAAACGTTACGTCACACCCTCAAAATACGCTTATTTGTTTCGCGTAAGCACGTCAAATCAAACAACATATAGCTAAACACGAAAATATAGAGTCCACTGCACAACGCGTACACACAACGAACGAACCGAGAAAAAAAACAACACCTTATACTCGCACGACATCGAAAATCGTAGAATTAAAACAAAACCACTGGAGCAACCAAAGAAAGGTACAAGAACAAAAAGAAAACAAGCAAGAGGAGCCTCCGTGAGAGAAGAGGTGGGGTAAAAAAGCAAGACGCAAGAAGGAGCGCTCGAAGGAAGAAAAAAAAAACTAAAACAAGCAAAAAGAAAACAAAAAAAAAAAAAAGGAAAAAAGGGCTCCAGACTCACCTCGTTGAAGGCCATCTTCTTCGCTAGGCTCCGGGAGTCTCTGGAGCTTCCGGCGCCTGCCTGGCCCAGCGCTCGGTCGCGCTTCCTCCTCTGCTACTTGCCGACGGCGACGAGGCTGCTCCCCTCCTCCTGGCGCGCGCTCCCGCCTTCAGCTCCTCCTTGCCGGCGGCGCTACGGTCCGCTGCTCGCTGTATCCTCGGTGCCGCTGCCGGGCTGGCGCAGCGGCATCGAACGGCCGCGGACTCCGCTGGTGGGCAGCTCGGCGACGACGGCGTTGACCTCACCGCGGCGCGACACATGCGTCACTCGGCCTCGCTGCTCCGAGCACTGCCTGGGCCGCCGCGTCCTTTCGGGCTGTGCAACGCGCGGCGCGCGTTCCCCTCAGCAGCGGCGCGACACCGCCATCCGACACCAGGTGTTGTGTTTTTAAGTACTTACTCCGCGCGAACTCGAATGCGACGGGCCCGCGCTCACCCCGAGAGTGCGGACTCGGGCCGCGGCGCCTTGACCTCGGCGACGCGCGCGCAATCCCCGCGCGAGAGAGAGAGGAGAGGAGGCGCCGAGTAGTCTTATATCTCTCTGCAGCCTCGGAAGTCGGTCGCGCCGAGGCTTAGGCCGAGTTCCTCTGCTCTGCGGCCGGAAGCGGGCTGCTCTCCGTTCAGCAGCTGCAGCGGCGGGTACGAGCGGGTCCGCCGCGCATTCCTCAGGTGCGCGTGCCTATGTGCCAGCCAGGAGGGAGAGGGAGAGATTAAGGCCGTTGCTGCCGCGCGAATGTCGAGTCGACGGTGACGGCGACGTCGGGCTGCTCCTGGCCGCGCGTAGCTCGCCCGAATCCTCACTGCTGCCGAGCCGAATGTATATAACGCGCACTCACACTGCGTGTACAGGCGCGCGCACCAGTCCGTCGGGGCTTCCCTATAGTCCCTCGATGACGTCCGGGCCTCGGAGGTGTCGGTGAGGGCGACGCGCGCGGGGACGATAGGCTGCCGTTTACACACTCACACGGGCACACGCGGGGACACGCAGCGAGCGAGCGAGAGAGACGAGACCTGGGGCGCGAATCTGAGCGCGCGACGACGATGGCGATGTCCGGGCAGCGCGCACTGGCCTCTCGTAGCGGACGCTGCGCGCTACTGACGCCGTCGTGGTCGTACCTGCTTGTCTGCCTCGACTTCCTCGTCTTCGCCTCCGCGGGTTCGCGCGTATTATTTACGTTCGCCCCGGAGAGCCCCTCGGCAAACAGACGAGCGCCATCTTGCCTTGGCTCGCCGCGGGGTGGCGCTAGCGCGCCTCGCGCGCTAAACTTTAAAATCGAGGAGCGCGCGCACGCGGCGCGTTGAGCGTGTGTGTATGTAGGTATAATGTCTTATGGTGAATTGTGGATTGAATGCCATGATGATAAAGGCGTAAGGCCGGTGGGCAGTTGCGTGGCGGAAAAAATAATGGGGATGTCTCTCTTTTCTTTTCAGCGGATTTGGGAGAATTCTTAGTGTGGGAATTAGTACCTTTTTTTTATTCTTGGTTTCTTCTTGGTTCCTTTTTTAATTACTTGTGTAAATGCTTTGTGCCGGATGATAATTTCTAATCTCTAATTATTCGAGTCAATTGACGTAGATAAAGCAGGGCTTTGTTTTTAAGTGGCAGTCGCGCTTCTTTTTTGTTCGACTGGATTTATCTTGAAGTAACGAAATGACTATTTCTTCTTCTTTTTTTAAGCAATATCTTTGTGACATTATGGAAGTGTATTTTTAAAAGTAGACTAGATATAGGCACTAAATGGATATACGATACTACACTTTCGAGATAAGCATCCAGTGCAGGAGACAACCTGCAAGTAATATAATATTTAATTAATGTTGAGAACTGTTTAGTGAAAACTTAATGTTGAAAAATGTTTAGTGTAGGTACTATTCTTTTATTCTTTAGAATCATTTATTTACGTTCATGAAATTATTTAGAACAATTGTTTCTAATCTAAAAATTAATTTCGAACAATACAAATTGGTTTAGTTTTTATTTAAATATATATTTATATTTAATTTTTATATTTTATTAAGAACGAGCTGTCCGTATATAATTTAAATAAATAAATAAATAAATTGTCTTTAATGTATATCAGCTATAAAAACAAATCTTAATTAAGAATTTTTAAAATAACAATTTTTTATTTAAGAACGTACCTAAAAATCTTTAGACCATTATCCAAGTATCGATCGTCTAAATATGCTACTTCGAGTTCCGTCTCTTCTCCCAATCCAAAAGAGAGCTGCACAAGTAAATACTTAAGTACACGCCTGATGCAGCAAAGTGCAACATCTCAGTGTCGTTCCTAGAAGAAAACATTTTAGTTCCCTGTTCGGCTGCACGGCCCTGGTGATGTCGCCAGTAATCAGCAGTCGCGCCGCACTGCGCATAGGCTATCGCCCTCTGCAGTTCGTTCGCGCATGCCACAAGCCGTGCCTTCCACATCCACTACCGCAGCAGTCGGGAGGGCACTCGGACGGGCTACCTTTTAGTACATCGCATCGAAGCTGGTAAAATCTCAGCACCCTCGAGGCGGGCCAAAGGACTCCGCAAGCGGACGAGCCTAACGGCTGCGGCTGGCTTATGGACGAGCTTGTCGCGACAAAGAGGAAACATCAGCAGCGCTCCTCGACGGAACGTTACGCCCTGGTCGCCGAGCTCGCAGGCAAGACGGCGCTCGACATCCTCCGCACGTCGGCATTGCGTCGACAGCAGCAAGAGTCGGGCGGCTCCGCCTCCCGGGACTCCCGGAGTAGCCACTTCTCCGCGAGCAGCGCGGGAGGCTCGGCGCTTGCCTACCAGCACCCGGTCGAAAGCGGGGACGCGGGCAAGATGGGCAGATCACGCTCGCGCAGCAAATCACCGAGCAGGCGGCGTCACAAGAGCAAGCACTCGCACAAGCATCGATCGAAATCGCGCGAGAAGCGCTCCAACAGCAAGTACAACGACAAGCCCAGGGAGAAGAGCTCCAAGTCGAGGTAATCCGGAGATCTGTGACCTCCTACATTTTCTCTCTTGCACTCTGAATTCCCCCGTCCCTCGCGGCCTCGTGTGCTCCGCGCTTATTGTATAGTCGCGTGAGCGGCTCGATGGGTACTTATAGCTATACATGCGTCGCAGATAGAACCGTCGCCATCTTACGCCCTATATATATTTTCTTTTTAATCCGACAACAATGTCGCATTGATTTTGTATACTGAGCGTGAACGAGTTTTGTTCGCAGGAAACGTTCACATTCGGTGTCGTCGAGCAGCGGTTCCGATGTGTCCGACGACGTTCACATTGTCACACATAAGAAGCGCTCCTACAGAGATAGAGAGCGCAAAATGGATGAGGTGGAGAGGCTAGCAGAAATGGAGAGACAGAGGTAAATATAATAAGCAAGCGGACAGCATTCAATTTGGTTTTATTGTCATTACATAAATAGCTCTCTGTACAACTTGCAAGAGCTGCGTAACTTTACTCGTTAAAAAAAAAAGGAAGAATATGAATACAGTCGATTAGGTAGCTTACTGATGAATTTAAATTAACGTTGAGATTTTTTAAAGATTTTTTTAAAGAGTCCTTTTCTTGGTTGTATTATGAATTTTTGCCAAAAAATGTTACGATTAGATATAAAGTTTGTTACTCTGTCGAATGAAAACTTATATCAAATTAGTTTTATAATGCATTGCAGGCGGCAGAGGGAAGTCGAGCAAAAAATTGTAGAAGAAGAGGCGGCTAAAAGGATAGAGGAACTTGTGCAAAAACGAGTAGAAGAAGAACTTGAAAAACGGAAAGAAGAAATTGAAGCTGAAGTACAAAGGCGAGTGGAAGAGGCTAAAAGAGCCATGGAACGCCAAATGATGGAGGAAATGGAATGGCGACAAGCTAAATTACGCGAAGAGGAAAAACGAAGAGAGGTAAGACCAATCCAAAGAAACATCGGAATTTAGCTCAAATGCTGATGCTGCTAAAATCTTTACTAAATTAATTGCAGGTGATTGTGATAAGAGTAACTATATATAAATATTTATTTTACTTAAAATATTTTATTATTAAATTTACATTTGTATGTAGCATATTGGAAAATATATTTATTTGCTTTGCATATAAATAAATTAGCAGCATTGCAGTATTTGGGCTGGAAGCATTGCGGTCAAATACATTTTTGAAACCTAAAATGTTACAAACAAAACCTCAATGCTTCCCTATCTCCAGCATCTTTTCAAATCCTACTGTGGGGGGGGAGTCTTTACACTGTCCTAAGGAAAGGTTTTTTTTTTATAAACATAGGCGCATGTGAGTTACTTGTGAATGATCAATTGTATCTCTACATGTATGTATACATATATATATGTGCAAAATTGATTACATTGTTATGTATATATATGTTCATATATATTTGTAAGACTAAGCAGATACAGACTTTCTGTCGTGCTATAAATGGAAGATCTGAATTGATAATATTTATTAAAATGAAAATTTTCTAAGTGATTCTTTTCATTTTGTAACATATTTCAATCAGATAGTACCAGCCTTATCTACCTGAGATTGTCCCATTATTTAGAATCAAATTCAGAATATTAAACGTTTAGAAAGATTATTCTGTAAACTGTGTTTTGTAAATAAAAGTTAAATAAATGAAATTTTTTATATATTTATTAAACAGTGAGTTTTTTAATAATAATGTAGTTTACTCAATCCACATAACACAATTATACTTTTATCAAAGTTAGTTCATTTAACTGTTTCTATAGATGAGTCATTACTAGTTAGGAAGTTACAATTATTTTCTGTTATTTTGGCAATGAAAAGTCATACTTAATTTTTGTAACAAATCTGAAATAAAGACTATCAATTGAACCGGGTCCAGGTAGAGTTTACAAGGCAGAATTAAAATCCCATAGCGACAAAGCACGACCTAGCACTATATAGGTCGCCTTTCTAACTGACTACCAACAGAAGATGCCGGTATTTTACTCACTGCCGTGTGATTGTCAATGAAGAAGGCAGCCCCTACGTGAGCTGGTGAGAGCGTCATTCAGGTATTATCCAATTTATATATTCATAATTCACTATACGATATTGTTCATCATAACTAGTGTTTCTCACTAAGTTATTTTTCATATTATGAGGATATATTGTTAGGAACGACCACAAAGTTCAGGATGAGCATGTGAATCGTTTGATAGTTTCTAATAAATTATGTTATATTTTTATATAGGGAAGTGGAAGGGAGGAGAGAAGGAAAAAGGATAAAATACAAGTGCTTCGAAACACTAAAAATTATGCACATAAAAAAACATAAAATGGTTTGTTTTTGTTTTAATACAACATAATGTTATTCAAACAGTTTCTAGCATGCACTTTTCAGTTACTAAGTATAAATTTTTCTTATTATTTAATTTTTCAATACAATTATTACAAAGAATTGTTGTACCATAGTAAATGGATCAATAAATGTGGTTCTAAAAAATATTGAGAGTATATTTTACTTTTACTTGTAACACAAAATTTCATTATTTTTACCTTCTCAGAGTCAGGATTTTCATTGAAAAAAATTGGACTTTATATAATTTAAAAATATTCTTATTTTTCCCTTTCCTGAAATGTATCCCCACTCAAAAAAATATCCCAGGATATGCTGATGAGCATAGGTTGTTATTATAGCAGCACCATGATTTTGGATTTATGAAAAAAGGTGTAACAAAATGAGTTAACTCAATGGTATTATTACATTATGTAAATGAGATTTATTGTCGTTGTAGGAGGAAGAGCGGAAGAAGCGTGAGGAACTTGAGAGGATCATGGAGGAAAACAACAGAAAGATCGAAGAAGCCCAAAAGAAATTGGTAAGCTATCCTTTTATTTTGCACATTTTATTCTTAATCAACTATTAATATTAAAAAAAAAAAAAAAATTATAATTGACGTCAAAATGTTCATTTTAAATTTCATATTTAATTTTTGAAAAATTTTATCGCTTTTTTTTTATTATGATGAATCGAGCAAATACAGATACTAATTGACTTTCTTTTGTTTAGGCCGAGGAAAGACTCGCCATGGTAGAAGAGCAACGGCTCATGGAGGAAGAACGACAGAAAATGCGAAAAGAGCATGAAAAACGCGTCAAGGAAGAGCAGAAAAAAATCCTTGGCAAAAACAACTCCAGACCGAAGCTCTCTTTTTCATTAAAGCCAATTACGTGAGTCTATTCATTCGGTGTAGTTTTTCATGTGATATTTTTCGGTCTTTGTCGTTTGGGTTCACAACGACAACGTCCTAGTAAGCAAAGCCAATCTTTCGGACTTGGATAAATCTACGAGCGTAGACGATTATTTTATTACAGTAAAATGTTGTAAAAATTTTTTTAAAAAAATTTTAGGTAATAAAAGATCGTCTTATAAGATTTTTCAGAGTTCTAAAGGCTAGTGCTATTGTTCTAAAGTTTTCAGAGTTTTTCAACTTTGAAAAAATTATATGACCTATTTTGTTTTTTAATCTAATGATCAATTTATGTAAAAATCGCGTTTCCAGTAGTGTAACAATATAATAATTTTCAATTAATATATATATTTGAAATTCAATACTTAAATTCTTTCAAGATAAATCAAGGCGAATTCAGTTACGTTTATGTTTACAACTGTTAAATTTGCCTTTGAATTTTCCAGCTAACATAAAGCGACAAGACTTAAAATATAAAAGTGTAACAAAAGTAAATACAGGTAGAAAGTCGTTAAGATTAGTAATACGATTTTTTACAAACGATAACTTTTAGACTATAAGTGTGCTTATGTACACATGTGTTCTATATGTAATTTAGTTTCCAGAAGAATCAGAAAATACTTAAAGTTAATAGTATCGGTAAAATATATTGTATAATCTCCATATTGATTCTTGTACAATAAAATCTTTTTTTAAACTTCTGTTAATTCATTTCCATTACACCTACATCTAAATCCTAATCTCTGATCTAATCCTACTATATATAATAATCATTTTGTAAGTAAAAAGTGTTTTTTATATTTTCTTTAACATTTTTCAAATAAAATAATCAAATTTAAAGAAAAATAAATATAGTTTTTTTAAAGAAAACTTGGATATAATTATTTGAAATGAAATTGTATGCATTATTTAAAAATAATATTAATAATAACAAAAATAAAACTTTGTTTTACATTTAAATTCAATCAATTCTCTTAAAGTACTGTAAAAAGGAGGAAGAGAACTATTGCCCTGATTTTTCGTCTATCCAATTCTCACCCTTCTTCCTTTCTATTATGTGATAATATGCAAACACCTGCATGTCTATTAAAAAAGTGGAACAGAGCAAGTATTATATTAAAATTGCACTTTTAAGTAAAATAAGTAAAACATCCATCTTGAGTATATTTCAAAATTTTATTTTAAAATTAGCATTAACTTATTTTTTATGACTTATGTGTTATCTAATGATAAGCTTTACATAAGATAGGGTCGTATTTATCATAATTACAAAAGAGCTATAGAAAAGATAAATTATCTTGAAAAATTAATGATTTCAAAGCTTCGTGAACACCGGTTTTTTTTACGATTTTCACGATGCCGGAAGAGATATTATTTATTGCACAGAAAGAATAGAAGAGAACTTCTTTAGATATCAGGAAATTGAAAAAAGGAAAATTCAAAAGGATTCGCACTTTTAATGTCGTGTTTGAATTGTTAATGAATTGTTTTGTAAAAATTCTAAAATTCAATTGCATTGATAGAACTTTCTCAGTTCAGGAAAAAATTTTTAAAAAAAATTGCTTATCTTGAAAATATTGCCTATCCTAAGCGTCTACACCACAACAGTCCAGCTGTACGTTCGTAAAACGAACGCCAATAACAGAAAGGTAAACTACTTCTACGTATTTTTTTTTTTTTGTAAAAAAAAGGCAGAAATGCGATTGATTGAATTCTACTGGGGATCAGCTATAGACGTCATCTATAAATATTAAAACTGATTAATAATTAAAATTATTTTGTTTACAAACATTTTTATATTTCTTATCAGTCTAACTTATACAACGCCAATTATTACCTTGCAATTATAAATTAGTTACTTTGCAGCTCATCAGCATTTTTAGATAAGTCATTATAGGAATTCCATTATTTGATTAGATTAACAGCATTCATTTAACAACCATCGATTTGTCGATTAAAAATGCGAAATAACATCAGAGTTTCGAGTGAACTCGTTCAACAAATTACACTAAAGAATTCCACAAGAACGAAGTAAAAAAAAGAAGACAAAAAGAAATGTAAAGCCTCGTAAATAAATAATAAAAGAAAAAAGGATTAGTCCACTCGGCATTACTCACGTTGGCTCAATTTACTCGTAACATTAGCGACTGCTCTACAGCGGCTACTCGTTACCACCTAAAAAAGAAAGTGTCTTAGTAATTTGGAATCCGAGGCCTTAATAGTCTCGAACACCCTTTGCTGATTTGAAATCTTAAAGCGCAATTAACGCAGTGACGTAATGCGAGATTTAGCCTAATGCAGTTTTAGTTCGGCCGAGAGCGCGCCTAAGACCCACGGAATGTCAGGCTCAGCAAGTGCAGAGCGCATATAAGTAAAACGGCAGAAACCGCGAGTTTTCCAGCCAATGGGCGTCCTTGCCGTAGATTTGCCCTCTCGCTCTAGAGCCTCACCACATGGACGCATTCCTGCCGCGGGCGCGCAACCAGTTGCGCGTATGCGTGCGCCACCGTCGGTGTGTCAGTCCGTCGCTTTGGTTATGTCGCGTGATGCTGACGCGTAGTTTTATATTTACCACCAACACAGCAGCGCGGCTCGCACCCACACACGCGCGCCCCAGCGGACCCCCCCCCCGCGCGGATACGCGCGCTCCACATAGCGCCCGCGTACTATACACACACAGCGCCACACCAGCTGCTCCCCCCGGTGTAGTGTATACTGCGTACAGTGCAGTGCACGTATACACTAGTTATAGGCAGTGTGTACACACGGAGGACGTCGCGGTGTAGTGCAGTGCGGCTCGCGCGAAGCGGACGCTGCGATCGTCGAATGGGCCAGTAGTGTTTGGTGTGCGGTGGCGCGTGTACGCGGAGTGCGCCGCCTGATCCGGGATCCCCGCCTTTTTAAATGCTGCGCCGCAAGCGCAATTGCGAGCTCCCCATATCGTCGCTGACGTACACGCAGGGCGCAGCGCGACGGTGATGTAGCATGTGCAGCCAGCATCCTGTCCCGCATATCGCTCCCCGACGGATTTCGCGCCGATGTCCAGCGACGATAAGTAGCACGCCTCGTTAACCCCCGAGAGTCGCGCCTCTCCTCCCCCTCCGCGCTCTGTCTCTTCCTCGTTAAAAGAAAAAAAAGGAAAAATATATATACGTTGTGACGAGCGTAGCGGCAGCGCTTGTATGCGCGCCAACTGAGTCGCTCGCGACGATGACATCGACATGGAGAAGAGTCAAGGAGCATCAGATGGGCGTTGGTATGGGACAATCATCTCTCTACTTAGCTCCGCCGACTTTGACATCAGTATAAGTGGACGTTCTCACGGTGTCCTTCTTTCGGGATGTTTCCAGATTTCTGCGCGCACACTTGGCGCGTTAATGCATGTCTCTTTCTGTCCGTTTCTTCTTCTCTTTCTATCTCTCCCTCTCTTTTTTTTTTTCTTTTCAATTTTTCTATACGGCGCGCACACGCGAGAATCAGATTTGTCGGTGTGTTGCGCCGATGATTGTCGGTTGCTTCGCGAGTATCCTTGGAGAAAAGACAAGAGTTTAATTTCGCAGACGTGAAATGCTAATGACTCAAGTTTTCTGCTCAGTGATTCACGTTGAGACGTTCACCTGATTGTTTCTGCTAGACAAAGCATGCACGCGCGAATTACTTTTTATCTTGTGCTAATGTTGCTCTCTTCATTTTCAAGCCATCGAAAACTTTACCCAAGAAGGAGAGTTCCATCTGCTGCTGAGCTTTGGAGATGCCGTTGTAATAAAAAGAGAATGCGACGACTGGTACTTTGGCTACAAAAAATATGATAACAAGTACGGGATTTTCCCAAAGTCTCATATTCACATTCAGGAAAAGACCACGAATATGGAGTATCTCATGAATGAGATTACAAATGTATTAAGAGAATGGGGATATTACTGGAAACACCTTTACGTTGTACGTACATTTATATGCAATATTGTTGCTTTCTTGTTTTCACATAAATTGATATGTAATATTTGCAATGTGTTTTCTTTTATAGACTCACTCCGAACATTTCGACACATTTAAAGAACAAATTCTAGAATTGGCAGGATACAGAAGCAAAATTTTAAGCGGTACTTTGACAGTTGACGAATTAAAAGATATGAAAAAATTAGCTACTTCAAAGGTTGACACAGGTAATCAATTGTTAGGCCTCGATATGGTAGTTAGAGATGAACATGGAAATATAATGAATCCAGAACAAACTAGTACTGTGCAATTATACTATCAACACGAAACAGCTGCAGAAAGAATAAGAAAAGCAACGATTGAAACCAAAAAGAAACCATCAAAACCACAAGCTCCAGTTTATTCGCATATATTTTTTGTTAATATAAGGAATTTTATTTGCAAAATGACGGAAGATGTTGAATTATTGTTAACTTTATACGATAGTAAAGAAATGAAAGCTATAACAGAAAATTATGTTTTTTCCTGGAACAAGCAAGGTCTTATGACAGACTTTGAACAGCAGCATAATCTTAAAGTACTGTTCACTGATCTTGGAAGCAGAGACTTAGCAAGAGAAAAAGTTTATTTAGTTTGTTATGCAATAAGAGTAGGAGGAATGGAAGCAAAGGAAATTGATCATAGGCGTGCCAGTGTTGTTCAGAGTAATCAAAAATCAAAAGGTAATGAGGCTATGAGGAGACCTTTTGGTATTGCTGCTATGGATGTAACAGTTTTTATTAACGGAAAACTTGAAGGAGATCCTGAAGTAGAATATTGTATTCCTTTTGTACAGTAAGTTGAAATTTTTATACTTTTTATGGATTTTTCCGTTCAGCTCTGTCCGTTGTTTTTCTTTGCTTTTGTTTCAGATGTTGTGAGAAAGAAAGTTTAGATGGTACTTTACGGAGGTTCCTTACTCAAAAAGAAGTCAATTTACAAAAAAATAGCAATCTAGGAAGTAATGTTGGCCAAGGGCTCATTTGCAGTTTTAAGCTTTTAAGAGGAGATATTAAACAAGTATGTATCTCATTTTCAGCAATTAAATTGGCATCTTAAATGCTTATGATATTTTATTTGTTTGCTTAGGTAAGAGATGAGAATCCACACTTAGTACTTGGGAATGTATCTGTTGCTCGAAAAATGGGATTTCCCGAAGTAATCTTGCCAGGTGATGTGCGCAATGATTTATATTTGACACTAGTAAGTGGAGAGTTCAGTAAAGGTTCTAAATCAACAGATAAAAATGTTGAAGTAACTGTAAAAGTGTGCAATGAAGATGGAGTATCCATACCAGGAGTTATTACACTTGGTGGTGGTGCACCTAGTATTGATCAATACCGTAGTGTAATATATTATCACGAAGACAAACCTAGATGGTGTGAAACATTTAAAATTATTGTACCAATAGAGGAATTTAAGCAAGCACACTTGAAATTTACTTTTAAACATCGAAGTTCAAATGAAGCTAAGGATAGATCGGAAAAACCATTTGCTATGAGTTATGTCAAACTCATGCAGCGCAATGGTACTACATTGCAAGATACACAACATGAATTATTAGTTTATAAAATAGATAATAAAAAATATGAAGAAAATGAAACAATTTATTTGAGTTTACCATCTACAAGAGAAGAATTGGTAAGTAACACTTTTAATGAAGAGATTGCATTAAAATAATGATTTTGTAAATGAGAGTTCTCTTGTATCTATTGTTTCTAATGAAATTAAATATTGATATTTCAGAATGAAATGAATTTGGAGAAAAAACCATCTTTGGGACCTTTAAGTCTATCTTCCAAAGACAATTTTTTAATAGCTACAAATGTTTGTTCAACTAAACTAACACAAAACGTGGCTCTATTAGGATTATTAAATTGGTCTTCCTCTAAAACGGATTTAAAAGAATCATTAGCAGCACTAATGAAAGTAGATGGTGAAGAAGTCGTAAAATTTTTGCAGGTACGTTCTTATTTACTTTATTGAGTAAAGAAAATTAATGAAAATAAAAAAATTAAACTATTATATTTCAGGATGTTTTGGATGCCTTATTTAACATTTTAATGAGCAACACTGACATTGATGATTACGACGATATGGTTTTTGAGTGCCTTCTATACATTATAGGACTTGTGTCAGACCGAAAGTATCAACACTTTCAGCCAGTTTTAGATTTATATATTTCTGAGAGTTTTTCTGCCACTTTAGCTTATAAGAAATTGATAGCTGTTTTAAAGAAAAGAATTGAGAGTGCGCATGATAGTCAAGAAAAAGATATGCTATTAAAAACCATGAAGAATTTACAATACTGTATGAGATTTATTGTAGAATCGAGACTTTTGTTTACCGCGTAAGAAGCCGTTATCTATTAATGATGCGTTTATCAACAAATTTAATAATAATCCACTTCAATTTTAAGGTTGGATCAAGACGAGGAAGAATTTTCCCAGACACTTACTGATCTTCTAAGATCTATTGTTGATCTTATGAAATACGAAACAGACGGAACTCTGGTAGTTCAAGGAGCATGCTTGAAGTATTTGCCATCCACGATACCTCATTTGTTAAAAGTCTACAGCGGAAAACAGCTTAGCATGATTTTGATCGATTTACTAGTGACTCTTCCCTCCGGACGGCTCACCAAGCAAAAAATGATGACAGTGAACGACATCGTTCACAGTCCGCTGTTTTTGAACATGGAGTGTCGGCAAATTTTGTTGCCGAGAATCACGATACTCGTGCGAGATCTTTTGGAAGCCAAAGAAGAGGTAGGCCACACAATTGTTTTGCTTCAAGTCAATTAACCACAGCATTATTATAAGTACTAACGATAAATTCATGATAAATAATCGCCTTTAATTTAAACGTAGTCTTTGCTTTTTGTTTGCCGTGCAGCCTGTCGTTCTTTCGCCACACACGTGTGCACAATAACGAGCTTTTGTCTATTTAGTGTAGCACTTGCTAAAAATTCTAAAAATTTAGATAGTTCTTAATAATATGTAATTTAGCTAATGCTGCTATTGACAGTTGCAGTAGTTTATTTTATTGTCGAGTAAATTAGCAGTGCAATTCCGATTAATAATTTAAAGTCTCTAGTAAGAAGCATGATTTAATTTGTAACTAATAAAGCACGTGTAATTCGTCAAATTGCTAACTTATTTAATTATGAATTTAGTTACTGTATTATTGTTTAATACGTTGAATTGCTTTAATTATTTAAACATTACTTTAAACTATTTAAAAAAAAATTAATTTTAATACTGTTGTAAAGATAACGTAAATAAATTTCTTTTTAAAATACAACAATTATAAAATACGTAAGCAATGTACTAAATATAGCATTTTGTGTTTTGTTTTCGTATTTTCTCGTTGATAAAATAAAGTTCACTGAACCTTTGATTGTTCCTTTAAATTATTACGAAAAAAAAAATCATACGGTTTTATTGCTCCTTTCCGACTCTTTCCGTAGCAGTTACTGTAGAAGTTATCTTGAAATTAATATTTGAACATCCCAAAAAAGATAAGAATCACTATCTGCAGACAACACATTTTAGAATTTTAATTTCATTAATTCATAACCACGTGTACATTAAATAATTTATTACTACTAAACAGAAATTTTTCATAAATTATTAATAAAATTAAATTACTAAAAAAATTTAACAATGTAGGAACTTTCATATAAAGGTAAACGTAATTTTTCAAAATTAATTGTCTAACACGACGATTTTCGTCCGGTATCTACACAAAAGCAATCTAACTTGTCAATGTTTCTTTTTAATTTATTTTCATTAACTGCATTAAATCAGTTACAGGACATGACTCACACTTAAAATATGAATATTCTAACATGCTGCCGTTGAAGAGACTATTGCACTTTCATTCATGATTGGGCCGTTTATCTTATCAAAATTATCAACATTTGCTCATTCCTGAACTTACACTTTAATAAAAGCACATTTATTTTTTAATTGTACTATCGCATCGCCCAACGAGATATTTAAATAAATGCAACAACATCATTCGACTACAAAGCTCTTAGACGTAAAAGCGAAATGTACTAGTTATTTTAAACTAATTGTGTATTTTCTACATGTATTTTGTAATTTTATATTTTTAAGTATCTGTACTGCTGCCCATAGTCGATAAATTATTCAGTATATATAACTATCCAAGCCTACATAGATTTATAAATAATTTTAGGATAAACATTTATAGCTATTAGTCCTCCCCTTAGTTTTTATTTTCTTGAGTTTGCACTAACCTCGGGTTTGTTTTATTTTTTTGTGTTTGGTATGGTTTTGGTTAATGGCGCGCGATATAAAGGGACTGTCGGGTACGCCTGGGAGCGTGGCGAAGGTAGCCAGGCTGCTCGGTGAAAATCGGCATCGACTGAACCAACATCGCGGCTACTCCGAAGAGGTAATTTTTTTCACATCTGAAAGAGAAGCGCGTCACACGCCTTCCCTTCTTTCTTTACTTATTTCTTCTTTATCCTATCAAAATGAGATCTTTCGTCGGAGCGACGCCGACAACCCGGCAGAGTCATCTTTCTCGCGGGTACCCAAATAGCGCAGTGAATTTAACGAGATTTTTTTTCTCTTTTTCTCTTCTTCCAATTTAGGTTGAACTTTGCGTCAAAATATTGTCGGACGTGCTGGATTTGACGTTTAGAAAAGACGTTGGATCTACTGCCTCGGATATTAAAGAAATCATGCTGACGGCCTTGAGGACTATCATTCAAACTGTGATAACCATGGATCGGGAAAATCCGTTGGTCGGTAACTTGGTATCCGTTATGCTGTCGATTTTCAGGTAAACACAAGATTTTTTTTAAAATAATAAATCTACACTAATAAAGAAGAAATAAAAATTATAAAACTGGATCAGACGAGTAAGGATACACTGAAAAAAGGTCAGTAATCACAACTAACTATTAGTTGTTTCAACTGATATTTAATTGTTTCAACTAATATTTGGGTGAAACAAGTAAATTTTAGTTGAAAAAAGTGAATATTAGTTAAAATAAATAATGTTTAGTTATGATTACTGAATTTTTTTCTCAGTGTACAAAAAATTAAGTAAAAATGTCTTGTTCATCTGAAAAAAAAAATTAACCCAATGGAACTCTACACATTCACGTGGTTAAAAATTCTTTCATTTTAACTGAATATTTGTATAGTTTTCTGAAACAATTAAATCTTATGCTGTTTATTACACAAATTTTACGTTTTAATTATCGTTCGTTCAATTGTAAACGTAAAATAAGTGTTTAAAATTGAACAGATTTTTAATAGTGTTCTCCAAGAATAATTCGTCCGAACTAACGATAACGTTTCATTTGCAGGCAGATGACTCAGCAGCACTATCAAATCTACATTCAGCACTTCGGCACGCAATTCGACTTGCTGGATTTTCTGATGGAGATTCTGTTGGTGTTCAAGGACCTCGTCTCGCGGAGCGTCTTCCCGAGCGACTGGTGCGAGATGATAATGCTGCAGAACAGTGTCATCCTGAAGGCGCTACGCTTCTTCTCCACGACGATTCGCGAACTCTTCATGGCGAACTTCGAGCAGCAGGCCTGGTCCAATTTTTTCCACTGCGCCATCGCCTTCCTCACGCAGCCGGCCCTCCAGCTCGAGAACTTCACGCAGGCGAAGCGCAAACGCATCCTGGAGAGGTACAAAGATATGCGCCGCGAGACCGCCGTGGAGATTCACAGAATGTGGATCAGCCTGGGCGCGAAGAAGATACTCTTCGTGCCGGCCCTCGTCGGTGCGGTCCTCGAAATGGCGCTCATACCGGATACCGAGCTACGCAGGGATGCTGCCATACCGATTTTCTTCGATATGATGCAGACCGAGTTCTATCGGTCGAAGCATCTGGAGGGCTTTGGTGATAAGAGGGTCATCGGCAGCGGCAAAGCTAACTTCAACGAGTTCGAGAACGAAATGATCGCCAAACTCGATATTTTGGTAGGTTTAAAGGAAATTTCGCGAACTTCGGATGTAGCTTTTTTTTTAATTAGATTTTATGGATTAAAACTTTCCTTGGATAGTGGTTTGGAAATCCTTTTTCTAAAGTGAAGTTGCATCGGATTAATATATTTTGATAATTAAAATTTAACCTAAATAGATTATGTTTATTGATTAAAAAATTCCTGTAAAAATAAAGAACCAGTATTAAACTCACAATTTACGAAGATTACAGAGTATTCTTGAAGCAATCTAATACTGCTACTGAAATAATAGTGTTTACGAATATTATTATTATTTACTGTGATTAGGTCGAAGCTGGAAGAGGAGATGAAGAATTTCGTGATCTTTGGGTAACAGTGATGACTCCGTTGTGCGAAAATCATAATCGTATGCGAGAACAGGGTCTGCAATTCGTTGACACAGTTGCTAAATTGATGGATCACCTGTTGCAATATCGCGATGTCATTCACACAGATTCTCAGGAACATAGGATGCTTTGCACCGTCAACCTTCTGGAATTCTATTCTGAAATAAACAGAAATGAAATGTATATAAGGTACGTTGATACATAGATTGACAGTAATAAAATTCTTCTTTTTTTTTCAATAAAATTATAATTTTCTATTAAATATTTTGTTTTAGATATGTCAATAAGTTGTGTGAACTTCATTTGGAGTGTGATAATTACACAGAAGCCGCCTATACTTTACAACTCCACAGTCGATTGTTATCGTGGAGTGATCAACCTTTGACTCCTTTATTGATGTCCAGTAGATATCCGCTTTGTAAAACTCATCGAGAATTGAAGGAATGTCTTTACAACGACATAATTGAATACTTCGATAAGGGAAAAATGTGGGAATCTGCAGTGTCTGTTTGCAAGGAATTGTGCGCTCAATATGAGGAAGAAACTTATGAGTACCTTCAGTTATCTGTACTTTTAAAGCGGATGGCCAAGTTTTATGACTCGATAGTTAAGCAACTTAGACCAGAACCGGAATACTTTCGCGTGGCATATTATGGACGCGGCCATCCAGTTTTTCTACGTAATAAAGTTTTTGTATACAGAGGAAAGGAGTATGAGAGGCTAAGCGATTTTTGCTCAAGAACTTTAAATCAGTTACCTAATGCTCAGCAGATGAATAAATTATCTCCACCTAGTGAGAAGGTTATGGAATCTAATGTACAATATGTCCAGATTAACAAAGTTGATCCAGTGATGGACGAGAAGAAACATAGGCTTAGTGGAAAACCAGTAACTGCTGAGCCAGTTTTGAGGTATGAATGTTTATTTTGAATATATTTGTTGTAATTCGAATTTTAAAATTAACACATAAATCTCGTTTTAGATATCACCGTGTCAATAATGTTCAAAAGTTTCGATTTTCAAGACCTGCTCCTAGAAACGGTGATAAGGAAAAAGAGGCCGGCAATGAATTCGCTTCTTTATGGCTAGAGAGAACCGTGTTAGCTACTAGTCATCCTCTGCCAGGAATACTTAGATGGTTCCCTGTAATCTCTAGTGAAACGTATTTAGTAAGTCCCCTTTGTAACGCTATTGAAACTATGGAAGCCACAAATTCAGCGTTAAGAGATCTTATAATCTCGTTCAGGTAAAATTATTTGTTTTTGTTTTTTTAATAAGTTGAAATAACGCTTAAAATATAAATTTAGTAAATTTCTCTTTTTTTTTTTTACAGAGCCGACAATAGTCTTCCACTGAATCCTTTAAGTATGAAACTTAATGGAGTTTTAGATCCAGCTGTAATGGGTGGCATAGATAATTACGAAAAAGCATTTTTAAACCCAGAGTACAAAGAAGCGCATCCTGAGGAAAGTGCAGATCTTCAAAAATTAGAAAATTTAATAGCAGAACAAATTCCTTTACTCGGCGTTGGCGTACAAATACATAAGTCAAGGGCTTCACCAGAACTTGCACCTTTCCACCAACGCCTAGAACAGTGCTACGCCACTATGCGGGCTCAAGTGGAAGCTAGATATGGAAAAAGGGTAATTGCAAGTTAAAGTTATCTTTGTTAAAATATAATAAGAAGACTTCTATGTTAATTAGCTAAAGGGCTTATTAAATTATTGAGTATTCTTCTTTTCTGTTTTGTTCTAACAATTTAAATATTATTTTAGACATGTGATTTACAAGCTGAAGTATCAATACCATCGGTTACCATGAGAAGACACGCGTACAAAGGAGAAACTAACAGATTATCGGATACCAGCATTGTCAGTAACGAGTAAGTCATTAGTCAATTATTTAGGCATAAACAAGATAAATTGAAAGGGGTTTCTGAGCAAAACAATTTTCATTTGAAAATTGAAATTCTAACAAGTTAATGCATCGCGCGGCATTTTTTTCTGCCAATTTTTTATGTAGTTGCGGCACTCGGTCCAGAGTATCTTCACTTACGAGATCACAAGTAGCCGCTCTCAAATCCCTAGCAACCTTCAATTTCAACAACAGCTCTCCCATGTCGGTAATTCCGAGTGTTGGGTTGACAAGGTAAACGAGAGCCTACGAAGACGGACAAAATTAATACTCTTGCACAATTCATTCACATTGCTATTGCAGCAAATTTAACTCACCTATCAAATTGACTTTACATTCACGCAAAGCTAGTTGCGACAACATCAATATCATTATCATTTGAACATTTGCTCAAATGTCAAAACACTCAAATCATACTTACACTTTCACGTTGATCTGCAGTTCAGGGTGCTTCTCTTTAAAGGTCAATCGCTTGTAATTTGCACATGGCACTATTCTTAAAGAACACTTTTTATAACAAGTTGTTTTGTTCAAAAACCATTGGTTATCATTCTATTTAATCTCTTGACTCTTCTTTTGCTGTTAAATAAGTTTAAGGATGTACATACGCCGTGAGCATTCACATGATAAATAATTTTGACAGCACACTTTTGTTAGAATTATTTGCATAAATATCCCAAATTTTTTAATACTGGGCAATAATTATTCCACTGGTTTTTTATTTGAACCAATAAATGCTTTTCTAATAAAACGTAAGTATAAATATATAGAAAAGTAGTTTTGGTCATGCTTCGTTAAGCAAAATAATAATCAGAGGAATAGTGATTTATCACTTTTAATTACAAAGGGAAATATTACTATTTACCGAACTAACGTTTTACTAATTACAGAAAAGAGTATGACGAAAACAAATTTTTATGAAGTAACGTATTATTTCAGAAATAATAACTCACCTCGCTCGCACATTTTATCAACGACATCCTTGCAAAAGGCACTTGGTAATTCTAACATTGGTACAAATAAGAAGAAAGATTCTAAACGACGAAGTTCCCGTAAAAGTGAAAACTCAACTAATTCTAAAGTAGAGCAGCCGACGAGTCAATGGTACACATTACCGGAACCAATTCAATGTCAGTCGTTACCGTCAATCTCTGCCTCGACGCCAAGTCTTCCTTCAACTCCCATATTTGAGCTCAGACAAGAGGTAAAAACGTTTCATAATTTGTTGTTATTATAAATACTTTCATCACAATTCTCTCTACATCATCTGAAAATTGAGATAACTGATGCCAATGTATTTTATTTTCTTCTTTTTAATAGTTGACACCTAAACGACCGTTAAGGTCAGAGGCCGAGAAGGAACGTCGACTGAGCAATCGTTGGTCCGGACAGTCCCAGACGTATCTACGCTCGACGAGCAACGGTTTGGATACGCACAGCCTCGGAAAGGGTAACCGCGACAGCGTGGATACCACCGATAGTACAGCATCAGAGGACGATCCGCCACCTCCTCTGCCCGTCAAAACTCGCGAGGTCGACTACTGTAATTTACCGGACGACAGTTCCTTTAACTACTGCTCGACCAGCACTCTTACGAGCATCACCCGCAACGTCGTGTACCGGCCTAAGAGCAAACTGCCTGTGCCGGTCGACAATCCCGACGGGCACGGAAAGCCGCCCACGCCGCCGCCGAAACCGAAACGGCCGCCGCACGCAGTAACCAAAGCCGCCCTCGTCTCACCGAGCGATTCCGAGAGCTCGAATCAGGACTCCTCGATGGCATGACGAAGCTCGATATTCTTCGTAGCCATACACTACCTGAGATATTGCTAGCTGTTATTATTTCTTATCGTAATTAGCGCAGTTTTTACGTCGGAGGCTTTTTCGCATGAGCAAGAAAGAAAATGACGCGAGAGCAAATATTTTTATCGAATATTTTATGAACAAAGTTTTTATAACGCTATTGTAAATTTTTTTATCGAATCGCACAACGTTTTGTAACTCTTTTATATCATGTTTTACTACGGCATCGAAGAACCATGACTTTTTGATACTAATGAATTTTAAGCAGACCTGAACTTAATTTTTTGTGTAAGAACAGGATCTATTCCATGTTTTTTCGTACAGATGCGTAGATTTTTATTGACTAATTAGTGTCATTTTTATTAAGGACATGATGGCTGAATGTTGTATTAAAAGTACAGTGGTTTACGTTGATAAAGATATAATTTATTTAACGACCATCAATACTCAGTTGGTTCGTAAATACACATTAATATAGTCGTGCAATTCATTAACAAAAATTCTTTTTATTAGATTTTTATTATAAAATTTTTGACTCTTATGGGGTATTGTTTTAGATGTTAAAGTCTTCCCCAAAAATGTGTTAATTATTTATTTTCTGTAAAGCAGTACATAAATACCATTATCTTTCATTATCATGCCAAAGAAACCATTGTTAGTATTATTTATTACTGTCATCAGCAATTTTGTAAATTAAGGCATAGTATTATAGAAAGGTCCCATGAATTAATTACCAGCGCCATAGCTATGATTTAAAGTTTTTTATATGAATTTTTTACACCGTTGGTTTTAAATGTACAACAGATTTGCTATTGCCTATATAGATGAGTTTATATAGTAATTATTCTAATATTTGTAAATATCTACTGCATGTTACACATATTCTGTAAAATTTCTGTTCAGTTATTTTTCTAGTACATATTTTCAACATTCGTTACTATCAATATATTTCGTTATTGAGTAGAAAAGTTTATTTATACTTCCTTATTTATTTGACAGAGTTTTGCATCAGTTAAATAAAAATTAAATAAAAGAAGAGTATAACTGTTGTACATTTAACAATAGCTTTTTTCAAATAAATGTTTCAACACACGTGCCGAAATTAAAATTAATGTGCCATTTTATTGTAGAAAGCTTTTTATATTTTGTTCTGTCTTAGGGACCAGCTACTTGTAAATTGATAACAAATTTCAGAGCTACCTTTGTTTATTGTTATAGAATGTCATTTTATACAGAATATATTATCATAATTCATAAACTTGCATTTTTATTACCAATAATAATGAATAATGCAATAAAAATATTTATTTTAACCTAAGCGTATATATAAATTTTCGTTTAAAGGTGAATGGTTAACGTGACAAATATTTTTAAAATTTTGTTTTAGTTAATAATTTACAACCACGTTAATCATTCTTATGCTGTTTTTTCGATGTTTTTTTTCTCCGCTATTTTCATGGATTTTAAACATAGTACAAGTACGATATACAATTGATAATCATCTCCGCAACAATATTGTTATGTAAGATTAACAATAATTGTAGTCATTCCAAAAATAATCACAGTGCTCAAGGCACTTATGATGTCTTTTGGCAATTTGAAAAAGATTCCTTATATACTTTTTCAAAATGGTCTAATATGCGATAATTAGAGCAAATTGGCCCTTTTTACATAAAGCAATACTTCTTTTTTATTATGTGGGGATTGTAAAAAAAAAGTATACAGATAATTTTCGAAAGGGTACATACCATTTTTGTAGTTCTTCGCTTCTTGTTATTTTTACTACTATTCTTCCATAATAAATTGAGCATTTTTTTTTCTATTTTTATCAAATTTACGATCTGCCACAATTGATAAAAAAAATTGCCTCGTATGTATTTTTCATTTTTCCTCTTGTATTAACTGTTCTTTATTTTCCTCTCTAATTACATTTTTTTCATGCGCGTCATGATCGTGTAAAGATAAATCTTTATTTAAGAAAATGGACGGTTGCAAACAAGTGTGCTAGTCGAATTTTTTATCATTGATATAACAGCTTGTTCTTAAAATTTTTCCTGTAAAATTATATTACCTTTAGACATGTTGCGTAATTTTAGATAGTCTTTGCATTTTACATAATGCTTAAATAACAAATTTAACCTTCTATTTTGTAACAAGTGGCTGAAATAATACGTCAATTTGAAGTCATTTTTTTAAACTTCAATTCCAAATGGTTTGGTTATATTTAAAATTATTGGCTATTTAAAACAAAATGTTTTGATTTGAGTGCACTTTATCAAGTTTCATCAAAGAAGCATATTTATGGAAGTAAAAACATATGTATTTTGTTTATTTTAAATTTATTTTGGTTTTACAACGTAACAAATCTACTCTTGAACTTACTATATATTTTTACAATATATTTTTTTATAGTCATTTTTGTGATTAAATCTAAGCTTTCTCAATCCTCTTTTTCTTACAGATAAACTTAAAATAACCAGATAATTATTATTCTCACAAATTATATAAAAGTCAAAATGATTACTGAATTTGTATTGTAACTTAATTTATGTTCTTACAGTGCAATTAAATTTGTCATTTCTTTATTATTTAAATAATATTCAAAGAAAATTGAAAATATTTTAGTTTATGAAATGCAACAATTATCTGATTTTTCATTTCGATTGTTTCTTTTGTATTGAGAATGCATGTTATTTGTATAAGTATTAGATGGCTTAGTTTGATTTGAGTGGGATGTTGATGCCTGGTATTGAGCATATCTTGCAGTGTTTTGATTTATTTTTACGTAGTCATTTAATAGTGGATCTGCAGTCTGAAAAACAAATAAAGAAAAATTATTAAATTGATCAATTCTTTTAAATAATTTCTGTAAAGTTTATGCTAACCGATGGCCTTTCATTTGAAGCTTTAGCATAGTTGGAATTTCTGTTTGAAGAATTATCATGATTTTTATTTTCAGCATGAGAACTTGCTTTCTGATCAGAGCTACTTAAATTTAATGTCTGTTTAGGTAATGTAATTATTGTCTTATAATAACATGAACTTTCATGAGGATTTTTTTTACAATTGAAACAAATATTATGAGGAAACTTAGTACATGTTGTACAATTTGGATTGTGTTGACATTGTCCCTTATAATGCTTTGAATCACACCAAAGACAGAATAGTAAATTTTTTTGTTCACTTTGTTGAATTGTTGACTCATTTTTTACTTCGCTTTTGGTTGAAGTATTGTGATCATTTTTACATCTATTTTCATAGTGACCTTTTGAATGACATTTAAAGCACAAATAATCATATGCAGGACATTGTTGATACGGATGATTTGTCCCACATTTAGAGCATATCCTTTTTTGTGATATTTCAGTTTGTTTACACCTACCACTGAAGTGATTTTTTTCATTGCAAACATTGCATATTGTTCCAAAAGCAGGACAATTTCTTTGCATATGTCGAGTGTTGCATCTCCAGCAATTTCTTGATTGAGGTTTTTTATCAGAAGATTTTTCTGATTCTTCATTATTATTATTTAAATTTTGTTTGCTGATTTTTTTGATTTTATCAGTATTTGCTGAATATTGATTAAAATATTGTATCAAGTCTGGTATTGTTACATTATTTAAAGCAAATATTATTTCTCTTAGATAATTGTCTACATTGCGGATTATCATGTCAATGATAAATTTTTCAGACTTACTACCAAAGTTGCATGTGTCAGCTTTTTCCTATCAAAAAAATCAAATATTAGTGTACATCTTTGACTGTTAACTAATTTTAAGATTAAAGTATACAAATGAAAATAAATATAAGTCTAAAATTATAAAATAAAAATTTAAAAAAAAAAACAATTAACCTTCAAGTCAGCTACAAAATTTTCTATTGTTTCATTATCTCGTTTTCTGCGACTAAAAAATTTAAATCTTTCTTCTGCTTCATTCAGTGGTGGATCAAATATCGCATCAAATTTCATAATTAAGATATCCATATCTTTCTGCTCATTTGGATGATCAAAAGTCATTTTTTCCATTGCCCTTATTCCTTCGGTACCCATCAAGTTCATCAGAAGGAGGGCTCTATTTTCTTCAGAATATTTTTCATATCCTCCTGATAATTTTAAAAAAACCATAAATTCTTTTTTCCACACTTGCCAGTCTTTACCAATTCGATTTGCTTGAGGAGTAAAAGGTTTAGGTGTATTTAAACTCATTGTTGTTATCTTATCTGTAGTATCCTGTGAAAAAAATCACAATACATGTCACTATAATAATATAAATATAATAAAAAAATGTGAAGTAATAACTTAATTCATTTTACAAGTATGTATATTTAAAACGGATACTTAGTAAAATAATTAATTTTTATTAACATTTTGTTATATAATCACAATTATTATCTTAATTGTTGACTAAAATATGTGCTGTATTGTTGACGAATCTTCCAAATAGTTCTGCTTAATTAAAATGATTAAGTACTTACAAAAAATAGTATGACGTTATCACACAGCCAAAAGTGCACGATCGGAAAATCGACAGCAAAGGGTGAAGAAGTCTCTTTCGCACTGATTGTTTATTTTCGTTCGACAAAGAAATATGGCGTGGAGTATGGGCGCGACGCTGGAGCGAGTCACTACTCACTATACGGAGAGCGGCGAGAAACAAAATGTCGCGGATGCAGATAACAGCACAACTGCTACACAACTGCGCGCGGATATTACCAGCTTACGTAAAATCAGTCATCAAGCCTGCAAAAGTCCAGGACTTCCAGGGCAAATCCTATAATAAAGGTTAATTTTCAAACACGGCTCGAGGACTGAAGGCTCCATCTATAAACGCAACCGAAGATGTGGCGCGATAGTCGAGCGCGGGCTTATTCAAATTATATTGATATTAAATTCCGAAGATTTATGCGAAATAAATATGAAAGTACGAAAATATACTGTCAAAAATAACTGATAAAATTATAAACTATTGCTGCACTACTTTAAATCCAACAGTAAATTAATTTTACTGTCAAATTTTGTAAATAATTGGCAATTTACTTTTGGAATTATGTAGTTCAAAAGTAGTTTTTCATACTTTACAGTACTTCGTTTCCAGTAGTTTCCAATGAAAAAAAATGCATCTCTGCAAACTTGGTCCGGACCTTCCAAGTCACTTGTTTTAAATATATCGTGTACTTATTTCCTAAAACTTAATAGTTTTATACAATTAAATATATATTAATTTCTACTATCTTATAACGTCACGTAATATTGACTTTTAGGAGTATAAGGACTATATGGCAATGCGTGCAGATTCGAGTGTGCATTTCTGCATGAGGTAATACATTTTATTGAATAGAAATTTTCTTTTATTTCCTTTAATTTCTCAAATCATACATTCATCTTAAATATTTGTTGATAATCAATTTTTCCTCGGTTGCTGAAACCATACATCATGAGGTATTATTTGTACAAAGCATAGAAGAGGGTCATTTTTTTAGAATAGCAGCCTCGATTCCAAATATATCAGTATCAGTTTTAACAGTAGGAAAACAGCCCGACGGAATTGTGGAGTCTCTGTTCACTAAACACGTATCAACTAAGATAGATGTACCTGTACCCATACTGGTACAATCAATAGAAGAGGATATTTGTTTTGGAATATCATCCTTTATTCCAAATATATCAGTAGTAGAGATATTAACAGTAGGAAAACAGCCAGACTGAAAACAGCCCAAACAGTCCGACGGCTTGATTTTGTGATCACTTTTGGGAATCGAATCTGAGATAGGCATCTTTCAAGCTAGAATTGTTTAACGAAAATTGTATTTATTTTATGATATGATGCTTATAAATTTTGAACTTTTGACCGCAGTGAAAATTTTCACGTAAAAAAGAAAAATTTCGTGCAAATAATTTTCGCGATTTAATAAAAACAAGTTCACTCACATAAAAGAGGAATAATCGCTAAATATCTGCTGCGACGATAAATTATTCTCAATAACGTTCTGCTTTCGCTGCTCGGATGGCTTTTGTATCGCCTATTTATTTGTCCCTGCAGCGCTATCCCTTTATCTCTTCTTATTAGTACAAAACTATGCAAAAAAGATACTACTGCACGGGTTGAAAGTCCAGAAACGAATACTCGCTTTATTCATTTCTCCGGCTTATAAAACCCTCTTCTACGTCGCAACTATAGCATATCGCAATTGGTCGATGGAAATCAAGCAATGAAAGCGTGCTTGGTACATCATGCAATTCGGTGAAGTCCAAAATTCTCATGTGAATCACAGGATAAAGGACGATTCACATTTGCCTGCTCTCGATCGATTTGAACTCTTTTAATACGTACTTTTAAAATCGCAATAAGAGCCTGAAAAATCGCATGTATTTTTCTTACGACTTTGCCGTTTAAGGGGTACATTCTGGACAAAGATAAAGAATAGTTCTCTGCTGGTGACATAGAGCTTTCTTTCGTGTAACATTGTTACTTCTGCGTTGTGTATCTACACACATAGTCACGTGACGCTCAGATTCTTTTTTTAAATTGCGATCGTGTGATCTCCGTCGACCAATTGCGGCAACAGGCATCTGATGAGTAACACAGAGTATATAAGCTGATGAAATTGACGAAGCGAACACTTGCTTCTGGATTTTGAACTGCGGTGGGATCTTCTTTGCATACTTATTAATCATACCAGACAAAGGAATAACACGAGGGGCGAATAGGCTAGAAAGTTGAGGACTTCACGGTGACCAATTCAAGTGCGAGAACAAAGACTGTCTGAGTGATATCAGAAGAGATACAGTGAGTATTCCTCTTTAGTTTGAGCGATAAGTCGTTACTCTTGCCGAAATTCGAAAATCTCTTTTGAGTGCACTATTAAAAATTTTATGTTTTGTATCTTTTAATATAAAAGGTTGCACAAAAATATTTGTTTAATATACGCTTTTCTTTGTTTTCTCTTATCTCCATGCAGAATAATAATTAGTACACAAAAATTGCGGGATTGTTCTTTTATAAACACAAAAATAGTGTTCCCTTTGAGGCGGTCCGATTCTAAACATTATTTTAATATACATTCAGAATTGAACAGATTTTTAATAGTGTAAGAGTTATAGAGATTTTCTGGTATAATCATTATGAAGCTTTTAATATAAACGTTTTTACTGCGGCCAACTGGATCGTTAAAAATAAACGCAACTAATTCCGTTAAATGATTTCAGTTGGAAAAATGTCTTTAGATTGGATGCCATTCGTATCGCAAGGTAAAGCCGCATTTCAATTAATTTGTGGCGATGTAGAGGGTGCCAAAGAAACAGCTAAAAATTTTGTGCAAGAATGTCCGGGAGTTTCGCAAGTAACTTCTACAGTGCAGTTTGTAGCAGGAGATAGGGACGGCGCTGTAGAGACGCAAAAACGTTGCTTTAAGGTCGTAAACAACTTGGCAGATGCATTTCCGCCGACTGGCTATCCAAAGGGTGAGTATCAGTATCCAGTAGTATTGGCTGCATGTACTTGCGTGTTAAATGATAAAGTGTAATATATTTTTTATTTTTAGGCCTTATCCATTATGCAGTTGGAGATAAGGAAGGTGGAAATCGAGCGATGAAATCTGCCACTCGAAGTACAGTAGTGCTCGGTGCTACTGCGGCGACAGGAGGTTTTTCGTTATGCAGATTAATTATTTATTGTTTTTAATATGATGCATTTCGGTTCACTTAAACGTAGAATATAATATAAGCGACTTCGGCAAAAAGTCATAATATCATTTTTTACTCTCTAAAGTAGAATAAGTGAAAATTCACTTATTAGAAGTGAATAGTCACTTATTGGTTATGTCAAATGTCTTCCACGTAGAATAAGTGAATAGTCACTTATTTTATAAGTGAAAAAATTTACT
>JAWWEN010000038.1:2354781-2365041 GCA_035582955.1 Sycophila texana
ACAATTCAAATATTTGCAACGTCGCATGAAAATTTTTAAATTGTTCTTCGAGTTTCAATTCGAGGCGAGTGTATGTGCAGGATTATTTCCAATACTGTCCAGCAAAATTTAGTATATATTTACGACAAATGTTACAGTAAACTAAGCAATGTTTACTTAAAAGTTCAGTCCGATCGTCACGTTTCTAGACAGATATAGTAAATTCTTACAATACGTTTTTCTTATAACGTTAAAAAAAAAAATATGAAATATGCGCATGCTGATAAACTGTAAATACAATGATGTTTCTACAATAAAACATTAATTTTGTTCACCTAATCCAATTAAAATATTTCTGTAGCAGGATACACGTTAATATAACCACGTATTTGTTCAAAATTTAAATCAATCTACTCGAGAATCACCACGAGTAATCATAAAAAAACGCATTAAACAATGCACGTCAACCAGTGAATGCATATTATATTAAATAAATATTACATTGAAATACGGATTACTTGTTGCACGATCCATCATGTTGACGGTGAAGGCGTCAATATAACCAGGAGAAAAAAAAAATAATGGCAAGTGTCACACAATAAGACCCTCGGAGACTGATCGCCAGCGATATCGCACAGCAGCGAAGGAATAGCCAAATCTACTTGGCGCCTGGCTCAAAGGGGGTTAATGAGAAGCAGGGTTGAACGGGGCGTGTCGTCCGGCGTACGAGACCGAAATCCGCGCGCTTTTACACGAAAAGGCACGGATCCGCTCGGTAGCTCTACCTCCGGCTCTATCTTCACGGGATCTTCGTGTTTTACAAGCCAGTACTGTATCGTGTTCCACATTGTCGGGTCCTTTGTGTCCGCGACGCGCGCTCGAGTGCCCCGACGCTTGACTCTGCCCGTTTGTTCCTAACCCCGAGCCGTCCTGGACTCTCCCCTCTCTTTCTGCTTGCGCGTCGAGGATCATCTCCGCTCCCGCTCTTCACCTTGTCGGCTTAGCTTTCCTGGATTACGAGGATCTCTTTATCCCCCTCCCTCGTTTCCCCGAACGCGGGATACGTCTTTTCCCTCTTGTAGCCCCACGGTGTTTTCTTTTGCCGGCGGCGGAGCACGCCTCCTCCAGGAGCTTCCGTATATACTCTCGCGCATTTCTGCGAGGATGATTTCTCCCCCAGGGCGAGCTCGCCGGCCGCTTGCGATTCACTTCGCACCGTCGAAGGGATTCTGCCTTCTTTTTCTTCTTCTTTTTTCTCGTTGTGTCGCGCGCGGGGTCGGTCTGTCGAGTCGGCGCCCTCTGAAATTATTCGGACGCGCCTCGCTCGGATGAGCAGGCGAGCTTCCGCCAAATCTCCGGGATTTCTCGAGGAAACATCAGCAGCTCGTACAATGGCTTGTATGCGAGAGCTTTGAGAACTGGTTTTACCTGCAGTTTGTACGCGGCGATGTTTCCTTTTCAGGCGCCGATGCGTGTCATTTCCGCGAGTCGGATTTACACTTCTGACCGCCTTAAGAGAAATAGAGAAGTTCTTGGATATTCTGTGGAGCATTTCGATGGCTTTATTAATACTTTAGGTAGCAATCGTGTACTGTGATAATTGAGAAATAATTCAGACTTATTTTTAGCTTCATTGCTACACTTGCTACACTACACTTTTGCTGTAGCAAATATACTTTTTTTTTTAAATAAACTTTTCAATCTCTTATAGTTTTCTGCATCTCTAAAGTTTTCTGCAATCTTTTAAAACATTTCTTTTTAAATTCTTAATTACGTTGTAATGTCAGTTTGATAAATTAAAGTTTAAATTAAAGCTGCTTTTTCTTATTCATTCGCGCAGTAATTAGTGAATTCTATCATGCTGCACTTTTAGCGACTCCGGTGTATTATGGGAACCACGGATCTTCTTTTTTTCTATGTTTTTATGCAAAAGCCTAAATAGTTTGCACAATAAGATTTTTGTTAACAACTATAAAATGAAAGCTTATGAAATTTCCTTATCAATCGACTAGACGATTTAACGGAATAGCTGCATCCTTTGAGAATACCGTTTATTCAGCATTCATGAATTGCAATTCTGACGAGCGTCCGAATCTTCCGTTATGCAGGATGAATGAGATAATCAAGTTTAAAAATTTCTTAATTATGAATCTATTTTTAGCCAAGTTTGTTAATAAAAAGTAATTGCCTGCTTTATTTTTCAAACCGTTAATAAAAAGTAAATGCCTGATTTATTTTTCAACCGTATATTATAATTATGATTGTTTATCAGGCTTAAATAAGTTACTTTGAAAAACAGTGAAAATCCGACATTAGTAAAGAAAAATCGAACCAATTACCATTCCGCTTCGCGATGCAAATCTCGAGAAAGTATAACGTCAGAGCAAAGTGCTTTAAAGCACGATTACTCAGTGGAAGGTAGATCATCGCGATACGCCCGCGTACACATTACTGCCGCTCATACCCACCGAAGTAAAGAGCGAAGCAATCAGTCCGAGGCGCGCTTTATTGTCGGTACATCAGCTGCAACAGATGCGGCTCGCTCGCGTCGGCCGCCCTCGCGGTAAAACTGGCCTCCCCTCCCTTTCCCGTCGTCGCGCGATCGGTACACCCGCAACCGCCCGCATGCGTACCCGCGCACCTGAGGCCACCGATGGCTTGCGCCTTCGCTCGGCGCAGATGATCCTCGCCGATAAACAGAAGTATAGGTAACGAAAAGCGCCCCGAAACCACCGATCGTCTCTCCGAAATTTTACTCGCTTCGTTATTAATTAGCGCTTTCGAGGTTGCAAATGAGACAGAAAAGCTCGCGGCTTACGATCCATCATTTTCCGTGGAAATTTAGAGGACGCTTTTTTTTTTATCTCGGTACTGCGGCCGTGTAATAAATTAGTCAAAGGCGCTCATCAATTTTATGAAGTGCGCGTCCTTTAGAAAAGTCTAATCTCGAGAAAAAAGGAGAGAAAAGGGGGAGAAGAGAAAGAGGGAGAAAGAGAGAGGGAAAGCGAAACGCATCGAGCCCGTCCATCAGCCACCTACAGAAGAATGTCCGATGGCCTCGAACGTGATGGATGATTTTTCGTCCCCCGCGCGCGAGAGCGCGTAAACGAACGATCGCGCGCATTCCCGGGCCAGCCCTCGCGCCTGCAAAGCTTTCTTTGATATAAATATTGATAAATTGTTGGGCCGCGCTTTGATGCGCGGCCGCGTGTCGTCTCAATTAAAACGACGAGGTGTTTTGATAGCGGCAGCCCATCATGCTTGTCGCGTCCGCGGAATTCACTACGATGTCGGGAACGAGCTTCCTGTGTGCTTCTTTCATTTACTCGTGATAATTTATCATTTTCTGAGTGAACCTAATTTTACGAATGAAGGGTCGCCTATAATTAAATTTATGCGGTCATTTTTTTATTCGGTGAGTACAGGAGAGATAGCGGCATGAACGTGGATAAAAGTAGTTTCTTATTTGCAATTGTTTTCATGTTCCTATAAAATTTCATTAATTTCAACTGAAAATGAGTAGAAGGACCACTATACCATCCCATGACTCCTACAAGTGAATAAGAAATTGGAGAGCTCATTTTCCTTCACTTTTGTGTAAATTAATTTTGAGAAATCATAAATAGTAATAATAGAATTATAAATTTTACTATAACCATTTTTTTACAGTATCTTTTTACTTTTAATTATATCCTAAGGGGAGATTTTAACGCTTTTAGTTACGATTTATGGTTTCTAAATCAATAATTTACTTTGATAGATGTCGAATAGTTCTACTTGTCACTGTCAGGAAATTCTTTACAGGTAGATAATTATCAAATTATATTTGAAGTATTTAAATTTTCTTCGGATTAAAAAGATTACTAAGTAAAACGTTTAGATACTCAATTATTTATTTAAATAAGTTACTTTTCCCTATTATACTCATCTAAAATCACCAATTCTCTTCGAAAACATTAAGATTTTCATCTTTCTCAATAAACGAAAAAATGACAGCAGTAGGTTTTAAATTCAAACGCAATTACTAAAATATCCCAACGTTAAGATAAAACACACGAGACACTCTTTAATCAAGCATCCCGCATTACTCACCTTTTTTAATAATAAAACGAAGGGACAAAGTAAACACGCGCACGAGTTTTCAATAGTCCCGCGGCACTATTTATGAGGCTCGTTCAACTTTATTACCGCGCAGTGTCCCGCTGGCGCCATGGCGATCGCCTCACAAAAATCAAATCAGCCCCTTATTTATTCCTATCCAGCTCTCGCTTCTCCCGCCTCGCGCATACATCATTCCTCGCGGCGGACGTGCACTCCTCCGGACCGCGGCTTCGATCACCCATTAATACCAATTCCGAGGCCCGAACCGACCTCCGCCCACGGAAAACTCCCAAGGTGTATATATATATAAGAAGGGGGGATCAAGGGAATCGGCGACGTAAGTTTCTCGAAGCGGGTGAATTCTCGGAAGATGCGCGGGGGGATGAAAAAAAAAAGAAGAAAAAATTCTCCGCGCGTTCACGCGCTGCGCACAATGCGCCTCATTATGTTATCGGTGCATCTACTATACGCCGGCGGACTGCGCGATCATTTATCATCCTTCGGTCGGGCCCCGCGCGCTCTCAGGGATGAGCTCGCGCGAGCGCACGCCGCAACCCTCCACCTCGTTCGGTTCGTTTTTTTTCTTCTTCTTTTTTTTTTTTTTTTGTATCTCCGGAGCAGCTCCTTTCACTCGAGTCTACCTGTCCGAGTATCTCGCGCGTCTCTTCTGCTTTCTCTTTCTTTGCGCGATGCCTCTCGGGGCCCTCCGACTCTGTCTCGGGTGCATTCATTACACCGTCTTTTCTTGATCTCAATTTCTACCGGGCGCTTTCGCTTTCTTTTTGTTCTTTTGTCAGTTTGCTCGGATTTTATTAAGTTGCTTCCTTCGTACTTAGAGTATCGGATTTGCGCGCTTTTTTTAATTATCCTACGCAAGAATGGCGTTGAATTATATTTCATTAAGTTTTAATTGGAATGCGCGGCATTTGTTAGTTATTTATTTATGTTGTACCTACTAAATTACTAAAAGATAGAAATGTTTCTGCTTTTGTTTAATGATAAACGAAATGTCCAAAATTTATGCAAATGATTAAATAAAAAAATTTAAAAAGAAAAATATACGTTTTAAATTTCTCATCTTCTTTAAACATCGACTCATCTATGGTGAAATAAAATACATTACATCTTTTTAATCTACGATCAGAATGCTATGGGTTTTACCCTCGCCCTATCACCTCTGAGTCCACCTGAGAAGATCAGACATCAGACGAACCGGTGACAGAAACTAAATTTGTTCTTTCGTTTTAAAGAACACCGACGATCCGATTATCGGAATCTTGTAATTATGCCGATGGTGGCAGCGATACACCTGGACATGTGTCTAAATGAGAAATTAATCAATCGGTTTTGTTAAAAGTCCTTTCCTGGAACTGCGCAGGTCATCCTGCTATCAAAGAATTTTTCTACTCCTTCATACAAATGAGAACATCGAATTAAAATAACACTTTTCATTTTTTATTTGTTTTAATAGTGTCTTAAAAGAAATACAATTATTATATAATTTTTTATTTGCAAATTCGCGGGATTAAAATATTAAGTATAAGTTACAACTTCAATTGCAGATATACCCTTTTTATCGCACCGCAATTTTGGTTTATGATGCAGTTTGTTTGAGAATTTTAACAAAATAGATGTTGTCTTAATTTCAGCACTAAGTAAAATTTAAAATTTATGCAGGGTGTCTTAAAAAACACAATAAACCGTGAAGGTATTCTACGGACTGAGACATCTCCTTATTCCACAACTGAATTCCTTTAAAATTAATCAAAATATATAACCATTACAAACGAATTGAATCAACTCACGCAACAGAAAAAAGCAATCGCAGCAACACTTGCTTGTTAAAAAAAAATCTAAACAAATTAAAAACAAAAATGATTTAAATCTCTATATAAAGACAATTTCAACTCCATTAAACGACAAAATACAAAAGCACGCAGTTGTGTAACATTCAATCTCCACATGGCAGGATTCACCGGAGCCTGCGATCCCGAAATTCCTGTCCGACTCCGCAATCGACCCACATCGCTTTAGCGAATCCGGCGGTGCGTCCAGCTTCCGTGAATTCAGAAGGCGCTAGGGGAAAAAAAGCGAGCGGAGTTGCCGCGGCGGCCGGGCAAAAACACTCCGACGGCTCATCTGCCTCTCGGTGTTCTCACGTCGGCTCGGCTGATCGTCTCTCTCGATCGGCTTGCCGCGGACGCCAGCCGATGGAGCGCCTCAGATACGACGCGCGGGAGGTGGGGGCGGGCCGAGGCACGAACGTTGACGCGCCCGACCGATCCTTGTTCTCCTGTCGCCTGGCGACAGAGCCCTCCTTGTCCCTCTGTCACCTCCTGCCGCCTTGTTCCCTTTCTCGCTCGCCCGATCGAGGCACCCCTTCTTGCCTTCGTTTATATACGTGGGGCTCCCGGTACACTCTTTCGGATCGCGCGTATACCGTTTTCAGGCTCTCCCGCGCCCTGACGCTGGGGAAAAGCTCGGGCGCCAATTTGCCCCGCGTCAATCATAATCAGCCGGACTGAGTGCTTTTTTTGTTTTGTGTAATCGAGTGATAGGTAGAATCATTTTTCTTTTTCCCTTTTTTTTTTATTTGGGGAAATTTATATAAGATGGGTAGGCAGATAAATCTTTATTGAAATTGAATTGTTTCAAAGTGTATGCAAATACAAATTATTTATTATATAGTTTGTATAGAATTGATATTAGTTATTTCTTGGAAAAAATTAAATTATTTGGAATAAAAGGTAGGTATCGTTCTAAGCAGCTAAGTTAATAATTATGTCTAAAGTCAAATGACTTTTAAAAAGGATTGCTTGTAGATATAAATTAATAAAATTAAATGACATTAAGTAACGCTTTCCATAATAAGTAATAATTTTAAGATTGTAGTTAAGTAACTAGGAAAATAATTTTGTTTACATCACGCGATGTAAAAACATTAGAGGCACCAGAAACTCATTGTTCTTCTAAAATTAATCAATTAAAGCGATTAACTTTATTTTTATTTTACTGTTTTACATACAATAGCTAAGTATGTTACGGAAAACGTAAAAAAACTATTTGATTGGTTAAAGAAGACATTTGCGATTAAATAACACTAAAATTTAAAGTGGTTTGATTTAATTTCTTTAGTAGACTAATAAAATGATTATTAAATTTTTAATTTCCTAAATATTTTGTAATTTATTTTAAATAATAGCATGTTAATAATAAGAAACGACGTTGTAATAACAAAATCGTAAGCCCCGCGAAGCACGTGGATTTCGTTAGTTATTAAAAAAAAAAACAGTACTTGTCAGTACACTGAGAGAATTTTTTCTTAAAATTTATGGTGATTTTCCCGTAAAAATTATGTGAAATAACGTAATTGTGTGGAATGGTTCGTAGTACTGTAAATTTTTACGGGTAAATCACCATAATTTTTACCTGAATCTTCGACGGCTGACCAAAAGCTCTGTAAATTTTACAAGAAAAGCTCTGTAATTTTTACGTAAAAATCCTCGTAATCTTTACAGGATCTTTCTTGTAAAATTTATAAAGCTATTGGTCAACCGTCCAATATTCAGGTAAAAATTACGGTGATTTCGCAATAAAAATTTACAGTATTATTATCAATCGTTCCACGATTAAGTTTTTTCACTTATATAATTTCCACCGTTATTCTTACGAGAAAATCCTCTCAGTGTATGGTATCCCATAAAAACTGAGAATCCAAGAAGATACCATTCTTCTGCAGCTACAAATGCACAAGTGGAAAGCTCAAAAGCAAGCTCTACCCGATATAGGGTCAGTAAAAATCCGCGCGCTCCTGACCATTTTGCAAGCTCTCGCTCGTAACGAGCGCGCCCTCCTCCCCGCCGACGTCCGCCTCGACGCGTTTTCTTCGGCCGTGCGTCGACAGCCCTCGGTGCGTCTTCCTTCGCCGCGACTTGGTGCGGCGCCGGGGGGGTCAGGCGACCCGGCTGCTCGGGGGAGTGTCGTCATGGCTACGCAGCGGGGGGGCGGGGCAATCGATACACCCTCGCGCGCGCGGGGGCGCCTCCGGCCGGACGCGCCGTGCGTTCGCAGCGCGACGGAACAATACAAGCCGACCGCAAAATACAAGTGGGCGCGCGCGTAACCGGCTGTCGGATGTTTATTAGCGCGCGTACCGCGCTCTGCGTCCAGGAGTGATAGCGAACTTCTTCGGGATCCCTGCAGTTGCGGCGGATTCGTTTCTTTGACGACTTTGACATACTTTCGAGGGAGGATCGTCTTTCGTGCGGGTTTAGATTGCGTTTAGCGTTTATAGAGGGATGGAAAGAGAGTATAGGCACTGGATTAATTTTGCTCTCTCAATTTAATCCGGTGAAACTTCACTGATTTTCAGTAAAAAGTAAGTCACTGCTATTAAAAGTCAGTAGAATTTTACTGAAATAAATTTAGAGGGTGACGCACAACCAATTTATGCGTTAAAGCAAATTTTGTTGGTCGACTCTCGCATTTTAATAATTTTTTTTTTCAAATCATCCAGCATTTCCTTCCCGAAAAATGGAATCTGTATTGATCTGCTAATATTAGAACGTACTTATAGGTATCGTTATAGAAATAAACTTCTTGAAAATATACAAGTGCATTAACATAAAATCAGTATCCAATGTAAGTAACATTTTGAAGTACGGGTCTGCCTAGTCCACCCTGAAACGTTTCGTTTTATGAAGCTCTTAAGGATTTTAGTATATCCTAGGCCATTAGGAAAAATTTTTGTATGTAAATTGAAGTAGACCTGTTCTTGTAATGCAAATATACAATAAGGACTATATCATATAAAGTACATTAAATTATCGTAAAATATATAATTCTATTTAGAAGTGGACTAAATTTTAATGAGTATACCTACTACTGTGACTTAATTGCATCTCAGCGTAATTAGCGATTGCAATGCGCTTACACATACAATAGAATTATTAAAATATTTGAGTAGTACAACAGAAGGGACTACAATTACTGCCCAGGTCAAATAATAGAAGTTCTGTACTGGTCACTTAAGTTTGCATTCCCATTCTACCCATCCCCTCCTCGATCCATTTAGTTCATAAACTTTGCTCCCCTTCTTCTTCATTTCTGGCAAGCACTACTTTGCCTTCCAAAGGTTCGCATTTAAAATATATATAGAGGACCTCAAAACTGTGCGCTGGTCAGTAACTCCTCTAGCTACCAAACGAGTCACAGCTCTGTCCAGCAGTAGTGAATAAGTGCAACAATCTCTTGAAATCTCAACCGCGATCGTGTACCTGAAGAAAAAATGATACCCACCAACTTGGAGTTATTCGCTCTCATCGAAAATTACCTCCGCCATCAAGGAGCACAGGACGTCGAGGATTTCATGGGGAAGTTCCGAAGTGCGGTCAGTGAAGAGGGTGGCCAGTATCGCGCTCTTCTGCAAATCTTCCTTCTAGACACCAGCGACGAGGAGCCAATGCAAAGAGCCGCTCGATGCGTTGAACATTTTAAAGATTACCTTAACCAGAGGAACGAGGCAATAGTAGCTGGGCAGGTGGACGATTTCTCGGATGATTCCAGCAGCACGTCTATGGACAATGATGGGGACGAACGTTTGGATGACTTCGATTACGATACGAGTACCAGTAGCGAGGAGGAGATTTTGTACTATTATGTAAGAAATCAGAGCAGCGACGATGGCACTTTATTTAACAGAACGGATGAGAGCAGTGACGATGATGCACCACTTCGATAACAGATATTTAATGGAGAGCACGAATATGAATTTATAATGAGTTATTTGATGTGTTAAATAAAAATTAACCGTATTTTGTAAATAAGAATGTAATATCTGTTACATAAAAATAATAAATTAAGAAGTTATCTCATACAGTGTTCTATTTTTTTTTTAAATAACTTTTTGAACGTGAAACGTATTTGCAGCAAATATTTCGAACGAGAAACAACATTTTTTACATTTTGTTAAAAATACTTGCAGAATAAGGCAAACGAGAAAACAATTTACTGATAATTTTTGATAGTCTGAATATACAGTCATATATACGTCGTAATTGGCTATTAAAGTGTTAAAATCGTCAGCATCAAAGGGAAAAATTAAACTACACGGAGAAAAATATCCCATTAAAAATTACTATAGTTTTACCTAAAGCGAGGACAAACTGGAACTATCAAAAA
>JAWWEN010000038.1:2365141-2399843 GCA_035582955.1 Sycophila texana
TATTTGGTTATACATTCAAAAAAATTTTTCTTAGAATCTTTTATGAAGAAAAATTTAAAGGTGGTGGACCCCCTTAATTGAAGGACTTAGTAGTTTTAGAAATAATTTATTTAAATAATTTATTTGAAGGGTCGAAGATGTTTTATCAAGGGTTTATTTTATAGGGAAAAATATACCCTTTGGCAAGGCGTTAATGTAAAAGGAATAATGAGAAAAATAGAAGTGAAGGACTTAATCGAAGGACTTAGTAGTTTCAGAAATAATTTATTTAAATAATTTATTTGAAGGGTCGAAGATGTTTTATCGAGGGTTAATTTATAGGGAAAAATATACCCTTTGGCAAGGCGTTAATGTAAAAGGAATAATGAGAAAAATAGAAGTGAAGGACTTAATTGCAGGTCTTTAATGCAATATTTAATGACTTAATATGCTAATACTTTTCGATACAGATTTTTAATACGTAAGTTCTTTAAGTTATTTTTAAAGTAGACTAAAAATATTATAGTAACTAAATTTGTATTTTTTTTTTTGGTACATGAATTAATTGTGAATTTTTATGATAGAATTAATCATATATTAATAAACGTGATATTAGCTTGATATCGATAAGAAATAGTTAAAGTGTGATATATGAAAACAATTTTACTATTCTCTCTTTTTTACAGGAAATTCAAGCCAATTGGTTGTCTCGCGCAGATGGCAAAAAATGGGCTACTGAACGTGTCTTCAAATAAAAATTAAAAAAAAACACAAAAGGCAGAGAGTTGAATTGAAACTAGAAGAGGCCACTTTTACACTGCAAGAATGTTTTCATCAATATTTTAAACATTTTGGCACTTTCTTAATTATTGAATTACCTTTTATTGCTAAACTACAATCATCCTATATTATAAAAAATCGATGATCATTTATAGTTGCTATTATTTGTGTTATTATAAGCAATACTACAATCGCTATTTTACATAATATTAATATATCACCGTAAAATATTTATATTCTATATTCTAAATAAAAGTTACTTCACTTACGTAGTTTTAACGAAGTTCAAAAACTTTTTAAGCTTTTAAGTTTTCAACTTTCTTGATTCTTATCTTCGTTATTACATCATGATGTAATCAAAATTTAACTTTCTCTCACGCATACGTCAGTATTATGCCTAATAAATTTTACTTAATAATGGACTAAGCGACTGCGCAATCCGTTAGTGCAGTTAAAACAAAACAAAAAATCTCGAAGAAAAGGAAAATCATGACATAATTCGAAGATTAACCAGCGTAATAAACTCACTTATTTAACGGCACCGTTCAGCCCAGAAAAAAAATGCAAAAATTAAAACTCGACGACTCACGGATCGCTTAAAGTCACGATTATTAAAAATATAAAAAAATAAAATAAAATAAAATAAAATAAAATAAAAAAAAATATACAACGCGCGATATAAAAAATTTAACATGCCAAATGAACCTATCAACAGGTAAAATCTTGCTTCAAGTCACAATATAATTTTAAAAAAAAGCAACAAAAAAAAATTCAAATAATTTTTAAACACCGCTGTAAAACCTTGCTTAAAGTCACAATAATTTAAAAAAAAGTAACAAAAAATTTTTAAACACCAAGTGAACCTATCCACTGGTAAAATCTCACCGTCACATTTCCAAGAAACATCTTTCACTTCCAGTTGCTTTATACGAGCACCTGCAAAAATGACTCGTTAAAAATGAGCTTTTATCGCTTTCCAAAAATCGCCATTCCTCCGGCACGTCGACTGCGCGCGAAAAACTCCTTTTCGGCCTGCCAAGAAAGAATTAAAAGAAAAAAAGCCGAAGAATCCCGTAAAACCTTCTCTAAACCGCGAGACGGCAAACCCAAGGCATTAGCACACAAGACCCAAGATATATACATAGCATACATACAAGACCCAAAGGAGCTATATATAAACACATACAAGACCCAAAAGAGCTATATATAAACACCTACAAGACCCAAGAGAGAGAGAGAAAAAGCGATGTATATACATATATACACAAACATATACATATAAACACACACACACAAGCCTCTAGAAAGAGAGAAAGAGTATCTCGAGGCGTCCTTTGTTTCGCCGGGGTATACTGACCGCTCGGCTGCTGGCGTAACGGCCGCCGCGCGTAGGTGAGCGAGAGGCGCGCGCGCGGCCCGTTCTCATGGCGCGGGGAATGCAAAAAGAAGGAGGCGAGAGCGCCCCGCCGCCGGAATAAAAGGGACGGCGCGCGGCGCACGAGGAAGCGCTCTCTCGGCTTCCTGCGCGCGGGAAGTCATGGGAACGCGAGCGACCGGCCCGATCGACCGATGATCCCGCTCTCTCTCTCCTCTCTCGGTTCCTCTCGCGCGTGGCTCGTCTTGTTTCCCTTCTCCTCTTTTTTCTTTTTTTTTTCTTTATTTATTTTTTTTTGTTGCTGCTCCTCGGTTCTCCGGATGGGAGGATCGACGAGAGGGAGGGGGACGCGCGGTTTTTTTTCCGCGGAGCTTTTCTTGCGCTCGTCTCGTCGCTGCTGCGGGGAAATAAACTTTCGGTGCGGGGTTAATTGAGAGGCCGTGGCTGCTGGTTTAATGCAATTTGCGTTTTATGACGAGGTTTTTGAGGCTTTTTAGGTGTGCGTATAGGCTCTCGCGTTGCTGGCGTTATGGAGTTTCTCGTTTGCGAGGGCAGTTAAGGTAGTAATAATGAGATCTAATTTTGAATGGCGAAATTTTGTGGGGTTGGGTTGTCATTGCTTTTTTTTTTTGTTGAGAGTAATTTTGATATCATTTATTTGGGTGAAATTTTAATTCAATGTTGATATTGTAATTAGGTTTGTTTTCTTAGATCAGCGTGCAGAATTGATAAGACTTAAGAATTGGTGACTGATGACGTGATAATTGATTTTTAAGTTAAAAGATATTTCTATATACCATTACTTACTTTTTCAAAACAAATTAGAAAAAGTTTATCGGAAAAGTGATATCGTTATTTTATTATTATGGGGTTTTACGTGTATTAAAATAACAAAGCATATAATAAAGTGCTAAAAAATTTTAATAAATGAAATGTTCCGAAGAAAATTTCTTTCAATACCGTATTTTGGATTACAATTTAAAAAGCTTTTAAGACGATAAGCTTTAAGAGATATTTTGAAATAAATTTTCATTAAAAAACGTACGTGGAGCTTCGCCTTTAATTCTGTTGTTCAATTTAAAAATACCAATAAATAATGTTGATTTAATCTAGGTTTTAGCTATTAGTTAGTTATTAAGTCTTTTACCAGCCTAGGTAGAGGTAACTAGTTTACCTTCTTTAGGATTTACTATTATAAATTTCTCTAGTTTAAATAAAATAAATAAAATAAAAAAATAATATTCAGTGCTGATTAGTTTAACTTGCTCGATAAATTTACACCGATGTAATTTTTTAAGTTTGATATTCATACGGTATGATTATTAAAATTGTATTAAGTTACATAGTAAGATTAATTAAAATAAAGTTAAAAAAAAAAACATGAATATTACAACCTGACCGATTTATGCACAATAAAATTCATTCCGTATTTATCCACAATAAAATTCACCGTACCGAACCATCATATTGCATAAATATAAATTTTTTTTTTTTTTTATTGTAGTTAATTCTTTCTCGTTTGCGCCACATAAATATAAATATTATACTTCCAATTTAAACAACCATCCCAGCAATTTTTCCTCCCCCTAAAATCCTCTCACTGCGCCTAATCCTCCTCATATTATCGTATTTACATTTACACTACATCGATACTCACACGTATCTCCAACGCCAACAACAGAAAACTCCGCTCAAAGATCAACGACCCACTGTTGAAATAAAGCATTCGACAAACATCCGAGAGCAAGCCAAAAGAAAAAAAAAAAAAAAAAAAGAGGAAATTCATGCAAAATGCCAATTAGCTTCAAATAAACACGCGTAATTACGCTCCGCTGGAGAAAAGACAAACGCGTGGCGCCGCGGGCAGTGACAATTGGAGCCGCGCCGCGCGGATGCCTCGCTGCCGCCGCGGGGGTGAGGAGGGAGGGGAGGGGGGTATTTGACGCGCGTGGTCGCGGCACAACGCAAATAAAGTAATTGCACGCAATTTGGTGCGGGCGCGCGGGATTCGGCGATAAATTTTCGAGGGCCAGCCGGTCGCGGCTCGCGATTATGCAGGTCGAGACAATGGAGAGTATAGGCGGCGGCGTATCAGTAGTCGCCTCTGATGGGAAATGAGTTGGATAAATCCTATGGCGCAGTGCGCTGCTGCTGCTACGTTGTGCTGATTGTAATTGTGGCCGTATTTTTTTTTTTTTTTTTGCCGCCGTCGTCGAAGGTGAATAGCCGCGCGGCGTTACACGTTGTTTGTTTATCGGTAACGAATACGACGATCGAGGCCGAAAGTGATACTAGCTATCTGTTCTTGATTGCAATTGTCTTTGTTTCTTTTCTTCTTTTTCTTTTTTTTCTTTTTTTGTTATTGGATATATTTTATTTGTGAACAATTTGCCAAGGAGATTTTCAAAGGAATTTTCAAGTTTCAATTCTGGTTTTTATTCCGGGTTAAATCGTATTAAAAGGTCATGGAAAACTTTACCACAAAGTTAATTTATCTACTATTGCGAATTATACGGGGATTCTTCATTTCGAGAGAGCTATCAAATCTTTCACTGTTAAATATTAATTGATACTTGCCAATGTTATCAGATGGCTAAACATTTTTTTTTTATTTTTATATATTCCATTGTACTCTATTTGAGTTTAAGCTATAAAATGTTATTATATTTGTATATTTTTAGGGCAATATTCCCCGTATATTATTAGTAATAAATAAATAAATAAATAAATATATAGCGAATATAGAAGCTGGTGAAAAATTCTTCGGGAATTTAGCAGAATATTATTAATTTTCTGATGATTATAGTCAAGAAAACTGGCTGACCTTATTTAACAGAAAAATATAGTAATTTTTCTAAATCTACTTTTCTCAGTGTGGTTATAATTCTATACTAACAATTTGTAACTAACTGCAATTTGTGTAACTAACAACATTTTGTAATTAGATAGAATCTGATCCAACTTTCTAATGAATAAAATAAGGGAAGAAATGTCGTTCATAGGCTTATGGTTTCTGTGATGGCACAGTGTCATTTGAAAATTTTGTTTTTAGGCGATAGCATAATAGTACCGGCACAAAAATCATGATAACGGAACGAAACAGACGATAACGTAAATTTGAAGTTAGCACAATTAGCACGGGTCTAATGAGCATGCGCAGTTACTTCGCTGATCTATTAGATTCTCACCAGATTCTAAGATCACCAGTCTGAACATTAATTAATGAACCGGTCAGAAAAATGGTATAATTTTCTACCAGAGATACGATTAACTTTGTGAGATGTAGATATAAGTTAAATGGTAGCTGTTCTTTTATTTATTCAAGACTAAGGGCTGACTTGTACATACGCAGTAGCTACATGAGAAATGAGGTTGTTGCACTAATTACGTTCGTTAAGATATACATCTGCAGTAAAAAGTACGTTAGTGATAACGAAGCTTGAAACTAAAGTTAAAAAACCAGATAGAAAACTAAGAGTACCTAAAAATGTTCACCAAACCCATTTAGCGATAAACAGATCGATACAGATATATATATAGAACTGATCGATAGATACTGTAATGCATTCACTCGATCGGAAGACGGAAGAGAAGTGATTCAACGACTATTAAAAAGTGTCCAAAAAAAAAAAATCGATACGTTGATGGGAGAAAGTCAGACAACTTCCAACCGAGAAACTCGTTAAAATATCACAAAGAAAGAATGAAAGAAAGAAAGAAAGAAAATTAGACACCCAATATTGAGAATAAGGAAAATAAAAAGAGTAAAAATTTCACGAGTACCGCTGGCAATTAATCCAACGGCGAAATTCGCAAAGATAAAGGATGTCAAGTGCACGAGTCGAGGAGCTAAAGAAAATAGCGAGGGAGTGGCTCTGGAAGGCGAGTGGCCCCCGACGCATTTAGTGGGTTAACGCGGCACTATCGCGGGCCCCCGACGGAAACCAGCTCGGAATTGGCCTTCTTCATGAGCGGCCCGCTGAACGTCGCCGACTTCGCCGTGGCAACGAGGCCTAATTAAGCCGGTATTGTCTCGGCGCGCCCGGGAGCTCGTAAAACGGCGGGAGCCGAGGGACTCCGGGCTCGAGCCTGCGACGAGAGTAGAAAGTCGACAAAAATTGTAAAACGTCTTGAGCTGCTCGTGTAAGAACGTCGTGTTTTATTGTTCCACGGATTTTTGGTTTGCTACAAAATTCGATGATTGTATGGAGCCCTGCTGAAAAAAAATCGTATAAAAATCATATGAGATTTTGAACTGATAATCATATGAAAATAGTAAAGAAAATATGTTCTTTTTTAAATGGAAGAAACTGTTTGTTTGTTTTTTTTTTAATTATTTTATTGTAAATATGATAAATAATACATTTATTACAAGTAAAAAGGAAATTTTAATTAGGATCGAATTTTAAATCGGACTCCAAGTTTACACTATTATCACATGATTCTCACATGATTCTCACATGATAATCATATGATTATCAATTCAAAATTTCATGTGATTCTCATATGATTTTCATAATTGTAATAATCGAAAATAGTTTCGATTATACAATTATGAAAATCATATGAGAAGTACACGGAGAAAAATATTCCATTAAAATTTACTATAGTTTTACCTAAAGCGAGGACAAACTGGAACTATCAAAAAAATTGCGATAATGAATAGCAAATTTTACTATAAATTTAGTAAAATTTAATATAACTATAGTAAAATTTAGTACAACTATAGTAAAATTTACTGGTTATTATACTAATTTTTTTTATAGTTCCAGTTTGTCCGCGCTTTAGGTAAAACTATAGTAATTTTTAATGGGATATTTTTCTCCGTGTACCTTCGAAACTTTATTGATAGCGGGTTTATCATACCAATCTAATTCCTTATTAAAATGATTCACGTCATCAGCTACCATCATTTTTTTTAATTTTGTTTTATTTTATTCTTTTCAATTCTTTTTACCCGTGAAATGTGCAATTTAAGCACACATCTTACCACTTCACTATTTAAATAAAAATATTTAAATAAATAAATTAAAAACAAGAAAAAACACAAAATTACTAAAAAATAAATAAATAATCTGCAATTCGAAATTTAACAGACAGGGCTCCAAGCCAAAGTAGATAAGCGTGTATAATCGAAACTCCAAGTAGCTTCGGAACTTTATTGATAGCGGGTACTCCGGGACGAGGTGCATTCGTGAAGTACGAAAATCCGGGCCTGCGGCGAGGCGCTGCTATATGCATCGATGAAGCGATCCCCCCGCTAAAGGAGAAGGCACGCTCTGCAAGAAGCCATTCGCGCCGGAGTAGGTTGTATCACGCGTATAACCGCCGATAAAACCGCATTATCCCGCGCGGATCGGCGCGCGATTTATCGGCCAATAATTTAACTCCGGCGGATAATCGAACGCGACTCGACAATTAATGTCGCGGCCCGATACGCTGCTAAAACCGACACTGCCTCCACCTTCGAGTAGGGATCGACACGCGCATAGTACGCGATGTTTCGAAGTCTTTTCGCGCGTTACGTTGTATATACCCGCGCGTCCCGAGAGAGGAGGTACATCCAGTGGCGCGTATTTTGAAAAGGAAGGAGGAATCCCGGAGATCCGATGCTCCGAGCGTGGGAATGAATAGGCCGTTATGCTGATAAATAGACGAGTTTTATTCCAATGCGAGTGCGAGTGTACTTTAAAGTCGCGAGTATCGGTGTAATTAGCTTGTTTTACGACTGCTTAGATAATCGCTGGGGAAGTTGAAATTATGGACACTTCGTATAACGTCAACACCGATTTTCCAATTGATTACTTTCACGATTTATGTTTATATACTGTTAAAAAAAAGTTAATCGGGTGTGAATAAAAAAATTGCTCGATTAAAGCGCAGTAAGAAAGTTGCGTGTACTATCTAGTGAGAAGGAACGTATGTTTATTAATTTAAAGATTTGAGTTAAATTAATTGAATTAAATTAATTCATTCAATGCGGTATATTAAGTCAGTAAATTTCTTGTTTAATAAGATTGAGATTAATTTTAATTCTATTTAAAGCAACGTGAACAGGTTAAATTAAATCAATTATAGCCCAAATAAGTGTCGAAACTGTATTTTATATATACTTTTAAATAAAATTAAAAATTTCTCTCAAATTCAATGTATACATGTAGATTTTAAGTTTAGTTTTAAGTTTATATTAGTTTGTTACTTTAAGTTGCTTCATCCTTGTACTTAAAGACTATATATTATATATAGTCCGTAAAAATATTCAAATAAATAAATAAATACATTTAACAGAATTAATAATTAAAATCTTGACGTAAAATTTATATCATTTGTTCTCTCTCAAAGAAAAAAATATAAACAACGTTACGTTGATGGCTAATCGATTTTTTTTATTTTCTTTATATTGATTTTATATACTAAATTTTATTTTGTTTGCAATTATTATTTATACCTTTGCATACTTTATATTTTAGGGCATTTCTGCCCGTATATAATAAATAAATAAATAAACAATAAAATTATAAATACTATAAATACTATAAAAAATTACACAAATAAAAAGATGAAAAACGCGTATTTCATTATTAAAAAAAAACGAAGTTAAAACAACAGTTGTAAAAGAGTAACCTTAAAATATGCAGTGCATCGGAGGCACTTCAAGACCCGTAGATTCGCTGAAAAAGCATTCGAGAACAGGAGAAGAGAAAAAAAACGAGATCGCACGGGGAGAGAGAGTTTGCATATTTGCTTTTGCATATTACGGTACGACCGGGGCTTCTTTGTCCCGCGAGTGTGACGACCGCTTTATGCTGGTGCACCTCGACTCACGTTGCGTGTATAATCAGCTTAGGAGATCGACGCGCTTTGAATGGACGATAAAAAAAGAAGAAACATCCGCACAATCGGTTATTTCAAATTTAGCTCATTTTTTTTTTCCTTAAATTTTTAAACAATGATGAATGTAAACAAGTAAATAGTTTCTCAATTATTGATGCAATGAAAACTTAATTATAGGAATATCTCGGTCTTATTAGCTGCTAAATTAGTCTTAATTTCTTTAGCTTTAATTTACCGGAACGACGTTTTTATATTTTGATATCATTAATTGGTAAGTTCCATAAATCGTCTTTTTTTTTTATTACACTTCGTTTTGTACGTTCGCGAGAATAATACAGGCGTGCTTTGATATCTCTTAAAGTTAAAATATCAGTCGGAATGTAAAATAAATTTCGGAATAATTATTAAAATGATTAGAAACTTATTTCATTAACGTAATTAATGAAATTAATCAAACATAAACTTCTTTGACAATTTAAATTGTAATATTGATTAATTTCTACACGGAGAAAAATATCCCATTAAAAATTACTATAGTTTTACCTAAAGCGAGGACAAACTGGAACTATCAAAAAATTGCGATAATGAATAGCAAATTTTACTGTAAATATAGTAAAATTTAATATAACTATAGTAAAATTTAGTACAACTTTAGTAAAATTTGCTGGTTATTATACTAATTGTTTTGATAGTTCCAGTTTGTCCTCGCTTTAGGTAAAACTATAGTAATTTTTAATGGGATATTTTTCTCCGTGTATAGTAAAAATATTCACCAAATATATCGACACTCAATCGTTCAATCATAAAATTCTACTCGAAAATAAAACACTAAGAAATATATATTAACTGCATTATTTTGAAAATAAGCTACAATTGCCCAAGAGTACGGAAAAAGAAAGTATAAAAAGTAGAATATATACATATAGAATACCCCGCGCGAAGCGTGCAAAGGTAAATCAAAGCTCAACGATGTAATCCGTAATAAATAGTCGGCGGGCACAATGCGATCGACACTCGATTTTGAAGAAAAGAAGCCGAGACAATGCGCGCGCGTCTCCATTTACTTTTCTTCGGCAGACCGCCTTTAATAAAGCTCGCGCTTCGCCGCGGTCCGTCCTCCCATTTCGCGCGTCATTTACACGGGCGCATACACCTCTCAAACACTCGTTCCATTCGTATTTTCCCTTGCGTAACAAAACGCGAAGAAAAGCCCGGAGGGGAGAAAGAGAGAGAGACAGAGTCGAGAAGCAAGCGACTGTGTATATACGTCGGAGAAATAAAACGTTCCCTCGGGCAGCGGCCGGTGATTTTTGGCCGTTTCATCCTCGCTCGCGTGCACATTGTGCCCGGCCGATCGACAATGGGGTTGAGGAGCGAGAGGGCCGCGCGTGAAAACTCCTCGGACAATGAGCCCTCCCGACTGTATCATTCGCTCGTTTATGAGGCCGCGCTCGTTTATCATCCGGCCCGGGCGCGCATTTTTCATCGAGCGCGCGCGCCCTTCTCCCTCTCTTTCTCGCTCGATCCCTCCGTGACCCGGGAAATTTTCATTTCATCCATTTTTTTTTTTTATTCTTCGGCACGTCGGGAGGTGGATTCGCCGAATCCGTGGGTTGAGGGCCGAACGTCGTCGCTGCGGCTCGTCCTGGCGAAAAATCGAATTACGGAGTCACTACGGTGCGGGGGGGAAGCGATGGGGTCAAGTGATTTACACGCCTCGGAAAATTTATATACGCACCGCGCGGGACTTTAAAGGCGTTCATCTTCGGCGCATGACATATCATCGCTTTATAAAGCATCGGGAGAGGATTTACTGCGTCATCGCCTGATTACAGGTGGACTCAATTATCTCGGAGGATGCTCGTCAGGTGGAAAGTGGGAGATGTATTCTCAAGTGTTTGCTCTTTCTTTTTTTTTTTGCGGTAAAAAGGTTTTTTTTACTGGTTTTTAGAGTTGGGAGATAATAAAAGGAAGCTTTGAATGGTATGCTATTGTAGTTATTAACGTATGTTGAATAAAAATAGATATTATTTCTAAACGCATTACTTAGGATATTTTTTAATTTAGTTTTGTTTATTGCAAATAAGTAGGGAAAAATACTTTTACGTATAGTTTAAATGTACTATATTAAATTTGTCACAATTAATTTTTAGCGAAATTAGTGCATTATTTTTCTTTATTTCTTTGTTAAATCAATTCTAGTGATCCTCAGGGATTTTACTGCAGTTTAAAACGAGAGTAGACCTTCATTAGCCTAGATTGCAATTCTCTTAGTAAGAGTACATTCTACGAAAATTTAATTTAATTTAATCCTCTCTTGGAATTCTAAAATTACTTAACTTAAGTAAATGAAATTTTCGTTTATGAAGTAATGAAATTACTTTACTATTATAGTCGTTGTCTTACATTTGAAATTACCATGTAAATTAATGAAAGCATATTATTATACATTAAATAAACATTTATTAGAGTTGTTAAATTATACCCTTACCACACTGTATGTTGTATCCTAATTTTACTACCGAATTTCTTGAAATAAACATTCTTATTGCGTTATTTATTTGTAGAATAGTAATTAGTTGTAAAACTTCAAAATGTTAATGCTCACACGTGATAATAAATAACAGTCATTTCTATGTATTTGTTGCTTTTGAGAAAATCGGTGAATTTCTTTCATTAGACGTGAAGATACTCAGAGTCAGATAATCGCGATAACCCTAAGAGCACGAATTTGGTTGCGGTTTAATTTCAGACCTCTCGGCTTGAATTTAAATTACATACTGCTGCACAATCTGCTTGACCCACTTTCTACTAAGCCCATCCTTCAAGTAAAGACATGGTAATTATAATTTTTCAAGTTGCAATATTTGATGAGCTTAAGGAATAAGATTAAATATTCATCTAATCGTACATTTGAAATAAAAAAACGAACGGAACCGTGAAGTGTAATTTAAACCTTCAGGAAATTACTAAGATTATCTAAAATAATTTCATGCCTATCTCTTTTTTTTTGTATTAAAATTGTATCTGAATGGTCAACTATCAAAATCAAATATTTCATTGTCAAAACTATATTTTTAAAATAAACACTTTACATTTAACATTCAATTTAGATTTCCCCAGTTACTAACAAGTCTTAGAAGTGCTAGTAATTGAATCATTTTTTTGTGTTCTTCTATTATTTATTTGTAAAAAGTTTGTCATACAGTCTACATCAACAAAAATCAAGAAAAAAAAACCTGGAGTAGCAACTGCCCTTAAATTGATATCGAACGTACCTACGAAAGGCTAACAAAAATAACAGATGCATCAGTAAACTATTAGGCATTTACCGTAAGAACGTAGCGAATTAATAAAAGCGAGCGTGGCTAATTATCCCAAGCGTGCAGGGCAGAGTATAACCGCAGCTCCGGCAGTCCCGGAACTTTTTACAAATCGCGCAATTTTTCCAAAGTTCCAGAAAAAAAGGGGGCATCCAGGGCCAAAAAGAAAAGAGGCAGAACGGGAGAAGCAATAAAGGAGACGAAAGAATAAAAGAGCGGTGGAGCAGTCAGCTCTTGTCTCTGCGCTCGCGCGCCCTGCGAAGATGGGGGGGCGCGCAGAGGCGAGGAGAAAAAAAATCGTTAAGCGACTCGGGCGGAACTCGAGAAATGCAATAACTCAAGGTATACAGTTCTGACACCCACCCGCTCGGGGCCCCGGCTCGCACGCACCTGTCCAGGTAGACAGAGAGAGGAGAGCGTCCTCCCCCCCCTCCCTTCCGAGAATTCGCGGCGCGCGCGCGGCTCCGACTTGTCTGCCGAGATCAGGATCATCGGGGAATCGTCCGAGTTTTGTCTACGAGGAGAGGAGGAGGGGAGGGCCCGATGGGGGTCTCTTTAATGAGTTTTCGCCGAGTCGAGCGGCGCAATTTCCAATGGAATCCGGCGATCGCGCGCCGGTGCCTTATTAGCGGATCGCGGCGCGCATCGGGACCTCCCAAAATGCGCGTTTGTACAGAGCCTGCGCCACGAGGAAAACCCATTCGGTCGTTCTCGTTTTTCTGCGGGCTTGGGATTTTTCCCCGGGCGAGTTTTGCGCAGTCATCGCACGATGACGCTTCTATTTTACGGTTTAACGTAATCGAATTCCCGGCGCTATAAGGTTTTATGCGCTTTTCGATGCGAGCGCAAGATGCCATTTGGATTTTTTTTTTTTTAAAGCGCATTTTACCGAAAAAGGCTATGGTCGAAGGTAGCTGCCTCTTCTCTTGACGTTGCTCGCTTTGGTGCTTCCAAAGAAGGGCATTAAACGTTTTGGGTTTAGTATAACATTTTTATTGAAAACCGTAAAAATTCTTCGCACTGAGATCCTTCCGCGAAGCTTTTCTTTTTTAAAGCTTCTGAAGATAATGAAATGGAGACTTTAAGGATGAAGGTAGATTTCATGAATTTTAATGACTTGAGTTATTTCCTACTCGCACTTAGCAGAAAATTGGCTAATTGAATTTTAAGTACGTAATTGTCGTGTAAAAAAAAAACTTCGAGCGTAATTAGGAGTCTTCACGAATGTAATTACGTCGTTTAATTTTTATTTTCTTTATATGCAGATTTTAAATAAGCATCGAATTAAAATACTTAGTATTCTATTAAATTATTTAAATTTTTTAGTAGAAGCAAAATTCGATGAAACAATAAGTACAATAATAAAGTAAATAATTAACGAACAATTTTTAATTTAAACAATCATTTTATAAGTGATAGCGTAAAAAAGACAGATAAATTCTACTTTCGGGAGTGTCCAATGTAACTAATATTCAAACATTGCAATATTTAATAAAAAAAAAAACGTTCAAGAAGGAAATGAGTTGATTGTCAACTTTTGTTTAGTTTAGATACATAAAATACTTCGGTTGCTTTGTTATACTGCGAGTTCTCATTGACAAAAGTGAATAAATTTCAGTTCCTCTGATCATTAGAACGAATCTAATAATCCATCCCAAAAGCCAAGAAAATCACAATAAAAATTATATAAATAAGACAAAATTTAACGAGCGAAGAGTTCGAAACGTTTTTGTGATACACGAGTGATCGGGTGCGCGTGATCCACGCATCGCAAAAAACAAATCGTATCGCGTGAAAAAAAAAAAAAAATTGTAGGCAATCAGGAGCGGCGTCTTTGAAAAAAACAATGAGACCGAGTTCGGGGAGTGAAGGAGCGCGTGGGACTATAATTCGCAGCGCACGCGTTCGCCAGCACCTTTGGTAGTCGCCGGCGCGGAGAGTGACGGATGGCCACATCGCATTTCGCGGCTCTATATCTCCGCGATTTCTCGCGTGTAATTCCCGTAAAGTCGTTTCGAGGTGGAACCGGGCGCGCGCGTCTACTCGCCGCACGTCACGTCGTCGAGCCGACTTATTTGCCCTCTATCCTCCCCATCGTTCCTCGTTCCTGCTATTTTTTTCAACGCGTTTCGCCTTGAATGATGCATACTATTAAGAATCCGAGACGTCGCGCGATGGGGATGGGATTTTTTTGCGCTCCGAGAGCAGAATGAGGCTTGACGATTAAAAATTATTCTCATCTTGGCTTGATCTTTCATGAGACGTTCTGATTAAACATTTATACTGATGAGGCTGTGTAAAAATAATTTTTAGCAGCACACGGACTTGATGAGAGCAGTATGGAAATTTTTAATTAAAAACTAAAAATCTCGATTTCTATATAATAAATTGAATCTTATGATCTTCACTGAATTGTTCGTTATAGTATAGTCAGTGTCAAATTGAGTTGCGCTATAGTTCTGGAATCTATTGTCTATATAGACTACCGATGTTACAGCTGTTTGTCTGAACTGAAAAGTCAAATTTTTCAAAAATTACGGTAGATAAACTATTGAAACGGAACTGATCTAAATTTGCAAAGAAGAAAACGAGGCTTTCAAAAATTAACTCGTTAGCTTCGTATTGAATCGAGATAATTAGTTTATGTTACATCAAGTTTTTTCTTTCATTAAAAATTAAAATGAATATTTTTCATTCACCTGCAGGTATTTCACTTTCTTTTAGAGTAATATTAAAGTAAAATTTCACTTTCTTTTAGAGAAATTCTAAAGTTAACTCATTCATTTGAAATTTACTTGACCCTAGTAAAATGACTTAATTTCACTCTGATAAACTAGGATTTTTTAAATTATGTTCTACCCCTTCATTCTACATTTGACTGAAAAAATTACTCTATTTATCACTTTAATCGAGGGAGTTACTTTCAATCTAAACTTCGAGTGAAAAATTCACTCCAACAGAGTCAACTCTAAATCCAATTCACTCTAGCCGATTTAGCGGGTATACTATAGTCACGCATCCATTAATTGTAGCGATTATTTTTCGCGATTTCTGGTACGCACTTTTATCCTCCTCTTAAAGTCCGCATTTTCAATTGCACCACGCACGATCCGTGCGAGATGAGGGCGGCGTGGATTAAATGGACGAAAGAGGCGCGCTCGCGCCGAGAAATTAAAAGTTGAGAACGAGGACGGCGCGCGCTCGGGCAGAGTCCGGAGATGAGCGAGGATCGCCCATTGCCCGGGCCGACGTGCAATATTTCGCAGGCGGTTCGCGGCCGAACAAAAAGGGATACCGACGACGCGGGGCCAGGGGGATCGATTCTCCTCGGTCGCGCCGCGGTGGGAAAGACAAGCGCGTCACGCATATACACGGAGGCCGTGGCTCGGGGGCTCCGGCGCGCAATCGCAATCAATCACCTCGCCGTTGCGGGAGGAGCAGCGAGAGTTCGGGGTAATGATCGGTAGCCGGCTCGTCGATAACGAGTTCTTGAGGATGTGCGATCCGCTCATTACAGAGATACGTAATTACGTAGGTTTTTTTATAATTACGTGTTTTGGAACGATATAGTCGAGGCCAAAACGGTGATAACGTGATCAGCGGATTTAAAAGGACGATATCTTGGTCAGAGACTACAAAAAGTTAAATTTTTGTCAGCAACTTCAGCAAATTGATAAGCTTGGGCTGCGCTTTCGACGAGGTGATAATTTCTATATTGTAGCTTAATAAATCAGCATTTGGTGAAATTTTAAACTTCAGCTATTGGAATATGTACTTTAGATTACTTTCATGTACCCTTTTTCGATTTTCTTTTCTCAAGTATCACAATGAGTACAACAATCTTAAGTAATGAGCCGCAGATTTATTTCAATTCTTCCTGACTTCTTTGGAATGGGTTCTTTTAAAGGGCCATTTATCTCAAAATCAAATACCTTTTTAATTGCAATATAAATTTTTTTTCTTACGACGTCATTCGGTAAACATTGTAACGATTTTCGTTACTATTTAAATTATCGACTTTATAAAAACGAAACAGTCTCAAAAGTACCTTTAAATTAAAACGTCAATAAATACTTATTAGTTTTTTAATTACGGATCGGGGATGGATGTTACTGTCGATAAAAAGCGATGTAAAAATGCAAATGCAAAAGAAGAAAGTAAATGCAAGGCACAGATTTATGCGCGAAGGCGTTAATCAACGGATCATTTAAGTTGATCGTTGATTCGATGAAGAGCTTAAACGCGTGCGCCGAGGGTTATTCATCGGAGCAGCGGCAAAGGCGGCTAAAGCAGCCCTAAGCAAACTCATAACTACGCCCAGGGGGCTGTTTGTGACACGTTCATCCCCTCGTGCGCTTCCCTCTTCGCATAATATAGGGTACGCGCGTACTTACTATACTGGCGCGTCGATCTGCTACCGTATCAAATTCTCTTTCGGTATAAACACTCCGCTTTCAACCGTGCACTTTTCTGCAGGTACTTTACACACTTACGCATTGCCACCTAATTTATTTAAGATCATTGGATATGCTTTTAGTTTGAAAGTTAGACGAAACTTCAAATAAAACTGAAATGAAAACCAAGTAAATGAAATATAAATAATTATAAATCATTGAACTCGATTGTAAAGTACTAGAATTAAATAAAACCAAATAATTAAACAAAAACATTAAACTTGAATAAACCTATAAATAATTGGTTTCGCTTTACTTTCTAAATTTAATACAGCGGAATCCCACTGAATTTCAAAGCAGTAACATACTTTTGACTGAAAAACAATGAATTTTCAGTGAAATTCAGTGGGATTTCACTGGAATAAATTTAGAAGGTAGAAGTATCACTATTTTTCCAAGTACAATCATTTATTACTTTCACGTGTATATTATCTAAATATGAAAGAGTAAAATTCAATGTAAAGGAGTGAATATTCACTCTTTCATATTTAGAGGGATATATACTGTATTTGTTCTTTTATTTCCCTTCATTCTATTATGTGAAAATATTAAACAATTTCACATAAAGGGTTTAAATGCCATTTTAATTTTGGTTTAAATAACGGCGTCTCGAGCATATTTTCACTAAGACGTTTTTCCAAGCCACGAGAGCGTATATTACACAGCGTGGCTGAATATCGTAAATAATAAAGACAATTACGGGCGCCTCGCGTCGGCAAGGGGACAGGGGCGCGCGCCTCGGGACAAAGACACTCTCGATATTGAATATGACGGAGGCGCGCGGGACGCGTCGTAAACGGCATAAATCACGCGCGAAGTTCCATGCGCGCGGACGCGGAAAGCCCGGGGCACTGGGGCTCGAGGCCCGGAAGTCGTCCTAAACCGGAATGCGTCGAATCAGCCTCGGGGGACGCGCGGCCGCTATCGGATGACGCTTCGACGCGCCCTTGATTAATAATACCGCACAGTCTCGTGCACGCGACCTTTTTTTTTCTCTTTGTTTTCCGATATCGCGGTTTCAGTGACGTTTTTTTTTTTTATTGACTTTAATTTTATTGGGTTTATTTAGCCGTTTTAGTTTGAGAAGTAAAAGTAGCTTGAGATTTTGTAATATGATGACTCTTTTGACATTTTTAAATACTTAATATTTTGAGTTTTTTTTGTTTTTACTCTAATCAGCTGTTGATATTTGAAAAAAAATGTTAAATGTTGTTTAATTGGAATATTATTAAAATCAGTGATCATATAGTAGTTATATAAATCAGCATACAACTGGTACAGATTTTTTTTTTCAAATAACTTATTGTATAACAGTGTCAGGGGTATCGAACAATGCATAGCGCGGATCCCTCTAAAGAAAAACACACTGCGCGAAATCTCAGTAAAGGAAAGCCTGATATTTCTCGCACGAATATTAAAAAAAACCTTAAATAATTCAAAATTAATTTCTTTTATTGCCAATTTGCATTAATTTTTGCTGCAAACATCTAAAATACGTTTTTCCTCCCTAGAATCGAATATATACAGGCTGTCTTATATATTCGCTGGCTGGCTTATTTCACAGTTGCATCTGTAAACATTTATTTATGTTTCAAACGAAAATCGCGTAATTGTTCAATTTAGAAGGGTGTATAGGCCACCGCTAAATATCACTTTACAAAATTTGAAGCAATAAACGGGAACTCCTCTTTAGTAATCACAAGTGGATTTTCAAGCGACAATTTTAAGTTTTATACGACATCTGCTAAACGCAATTACTTTTGTTCAAACCATTTTTTCCAAACCAGATGCAAATCTACGCTAAATAAATGTAGAAACAAGCACGACTTTTAAAACAAGTATATAATACACCCTGTGCGTTTTGCATTATTTATTGATCGACGCGGGAAAAAGGAAAACTCGCGACGAGTTCCGCATCAGAGATGCAAGGGAGAGCCTCGCAAGCGGAAGCAGGCAGATCGGAGCCGGCAGACGTACTTAGCAATGTCGTCCTAATGGAAAGCGAAGCGCACCGCTGCAGGCGGAGAGAGAAACGGGAGGTCTGATCGCGCGGCGCGCGTCGCGTCGGGTGGTCGCCGGGCCTCTTCGCGAGCGATCGCGACCTGACAGCCCGACAAAAAGGCTCCCGCCGTCCCCGATCGATCGGCCGGCCTCGCGCATTAACGATCCCATCAATAAGTCCGGCGAGCGCCCGAAGAAGCCCCGCCAATTTGTTGGGCCGCCTTTTTTCCGCCGCGCGGTCAGCATTTGTTTATATATGCCGGCCCGTCGCGGACCCGCCCGGCATAAATGCGTCGGCGGCTTGAAATAAACCGTACAAATTGACTGTAGGGACCCGCGAGGGTGACGCAACGCAGAGGCGCATTCCGCGCTCGTACAACTTAGCGCCGGGTAAATAAACGCGCGCCGCCCCCGCGCGAGAAGCGCGATCGGCGCTAATGCTGGCGCGCGGCCGGCGGCCTGGCGATGAACGGAGCGCGGGGAAAATACTCGGCGTGTTGTGACGCGCGCTATGATTATTGCGTTACGCATTCCTTCGGGTGTGGTTTATTAGAATACGGGTGGTTTAGGTTTGGGGATATATTTACCTGACGAGGTGTTGTGTTTTGACTTGGATCGGAATAGATTTAGAATGGTTGTTTGTTGTAAAGGCGTCGTTTTGTAAATGGAAGCCCATTTGTATCGCAATTTACATCGGTTTTAAACCGCAGTGATATAACAGTTTTTAATAATAAACAGTATGAAATTTACCTTAAATTAAATTTAACTTGTTAATTATTAAGCAAAACTTATTATTAAGTAATTATTAAGTATTAACTTAATTATGTGTTAAATTCATCTGCGTACATATTTTTTTACGAAGTAAGGCAATTAATTATCCAAACATTTCCAAAATGGTTTTAATACTTATTAGATCAGAGACAATGCTGCGGTTATGAAGGTAAATTGTTATTACTGTTAGGTTTTAAAACTAATGTCAAAGCCGCATCAAAACATTTTTTTTTTAATTTGTTAAAATTTTATATTTTTTAATTTATTTTTATACATGAGATTTACGCAATGATTGTTATATTATATTTGTAAATATTGTGATTTACAATAAACAATTATTCTATTCTATTCCATTCTAAAATCAATAGAATTAAAAAAAAAAATGAAGATAATAAATTGTCAATAAACGATTCTTTTCTTTTGATAATTATTTCTGTAATAGGACATTTAGTCTGTTTAAAATTTAAATAAATAAGTATAAAATAAATAAATACGCAACATTAATAGTTATACCAAAAATGATTCTTTAAAAATGTAAGGGACATTATCTCGATTTCTTTGTTATAAAATGTGTATACCATATAAATGCGGATGAAATTTTAAAACATTTGAATAAAACTCACCAAAATTCCAAAATTTTAATGCATTTCAACAAGTGACGTCGCCTCCTGTCCCGAGTCGTGCATAGCAACAAAGGTCACGTCAAAACCCGCGGTACAAAAAGGTCCACTTGATAAGAACTGACAGAATCCAGTCATTAGCAGATCCGTCGCTCCTCGAGCAGCTCCGGCCGCCCGCTTTTTCCGCGGCGCTGCGCCCGATGGCTCGTATATCTGCGCGACGCAGCGATGCTCTCCTCCGGGGACATTTCGTCTCAATACGTCCGTGGGCCCAGTAGCGTTCCCTGGGCTTTTTGCCCAGCGCGGAGCGAGCGGGTCCCGTCGGTCGGCATGCATATTGCATGCCGTCGCCGAGCGACATATTTATCGGCATCTCTATATAACGCGACTGCGCGGGGCCCGCCACTTAGACCTCGACCCGTCGCGGCCCCCATGAATAAGGTATTTCGTGTTCGCGGTGGCGGGGCTTTTTCTCCGGGGGTGGTCACCGCGAGTCCGCCGCGCCGATGATCGATGTCGAAATTATGATAGAGCCTCCTTAGATGCCCCCACCGCGCCTTTTTCAGCCCCGTCGCCGGACGTTGCCTTTTTAATTGCGCGACGTTCGTCCGCCTTTCTTATTACCGGCTCCAGCGCTCGGTCCAGCGGCTTCTTCCTTTTTTTTTATGGATTAATCGATTGCAGACTTTTTAAAATCCCTAGGCTGCGTTTCCATATCGCATACATTTCGAACGACTGCGCCTCTTATATGTAATTATGCCTTTTTGCCAGGACGAGTGAATACTCGTCCTGAATGCTGTCGTGCCGTTTGCATGGAGGAAGGAAGACTGATTTACAGGCATTTTTTTTTTTAGCTTCTTGCTTTTGAATTGAAGTACTTTGGTCTGCGAGTCGAAAGAAAATAAAATGTGTAGTATCTTAGAATAGCTGGACGTATAACTTCTTTATTCCTTTTCAATTATTGTATGCAATTGAATATTTTATAAGCTGACATGTATTTTAAACTATAACAAAAATACATCTATAAGTTAAAACATTTTTCTTCTCTTTTCTAAACTCTAAGCTGCGTCAATCTTTTCTCTTGTTTTTATCTATCGTTCATACGATGAAATTTATTTTAAAAAATTTTGTTGAACACATCATACTCGTGCGACTTACTTTTCTCGTTTTTTGTTCTGCATGTCCAAATGCTACTTCGAAACTTCTTTATAGATATAATATTCTCAAAGTGTTTCCTATTTTCTTTTAAAATGTGAGTAAATCAAAAGAAGAAAATCATTTTTCATGTAAATTCAGACGACGAATATTATATCTTATCTATTATTTGGTACAAGCTTAGTAAGCTTAGTAATTAGATACACTAAGAAAGTAGGTTTAAAAAAATTACAATTTTTCTAAATGAGGCGACTCCCTTGTTTACACCTAGGAAAAATTGATAAAATTTTTAATCATTTTTGTTATGGAATAGGCATTACGAAATATTACAAGTTTTTATTAATTATTGGTACACTGCGGTATGAAATATTGTAAAACGTTTAGTAAAAGTTGTCCCCAGAATGAATAAAGTCGTTCTGTTACTTTAGAAAAATAGTAATTTTTACATACATTTTTCTCAATGTACACTTAATTAAAGTGTAGATTTGAAATATAAATGATTGAATTACAAAAACGAACGCAAAATAACTTAAAATCCTAATGAATACATACTATCTAAAGTTGAATTAGTAAAAAAAATACTACAACTAGCAAGAATTCAGTAAAGATTCAGTAAAAAAGCTTCACTATTTAATGATCACTAATCTCTAATTCAAGTATGTAATTACCCAAAAATACATGAAGGTGTTTCAGAAGCTATGGGTGAATCAAGTAAGTTTTGAGTGCACGTAAATCCCACTGCACGAGATACAGAAGCATCGCGAAAGCAGCTCCGTCAGTGTCGCGCGCACATCCCTACGGCATTTGCGTCGGCGGTGGCTGCACAAAGCCGCGGAGCTGCATATATCCCTCGCGAGGGTGCACCGGGCGGCACGCCGCACCACCGTAAATGATAAAACAAGGCAGCGCGCCGAGGAGACGCGTCCTACGCTGCGGAGCAGCAAACAAAACGCGTCGCCGTAGGTATATAACAGTATCGGGGGCCGCCGACGCGACGCGATCCTGTCGGGGACAGGACGTCGCCGCCCCCGCGATTACAGACGACGAGGAGAGATCGCGCGCGCGCGCGCGCGGACGGGGACACACGACCATCCCCGCGAGCGTCCCTGCCGGTGACAGCTTCGCCCGGCCCACCCCCTCTCCGAAGCTCGCCCCCTGGTCGCCCTCCTCCTCACCCCGAGCAGCTCGCACGAGCGCGCGCTCTTACGCTCGGCTGTGCGCCTCTGCAGCCGCCTACTTCCCGGGCGCGACAACTACCTTGCGACAATACAACGCGCATATTGTGAGCGCGCGGTGTGCTGTATACTCGCGCCGGGAATCGATACGCGGAGCGCGCGGGGCCTCTTTCATTCAACTCGCCTGCCTGCGGCCAACCCCGCAATTATCGCTCGATCGCTGTGCGGAGATTCTGGGCGCACTTACCCGAGCGGAGCGGGCCGAGCGTCGCTCTGCGTCCGACGCTTAGTTCTGTGGCCTTTCGATTTCTCTTGATTTGGGAGGCTTGCAATAAGGCTGTATTACGTGTCCTCGAGCGAGATGCATGACATTGTTATCGTTACATTTTTTTTTACGCGACTATACCGCTAATTTTTGTGCAAACTTTGTGTATACACTGGGAAAAATAGTGTAGGAAAGTTTACTGTAAATTGTTTGATATGCGGGGAAAGTACTGGAGACGCAAGGAATGTTACTGTAACTATAGGAAAATTTAGAATTTTTGTAGTATGATTTGTTATAGCTGTGGTAACTTTTAGGATCAAATTTGTAGTTTTTGTAAAATTCATGGTATTAGTTTTGATGCTTCAAGTCTGTTCTTCACGATCAAAAATTTATAGTAAATATTCCTGTTCTATTTTTCTCAGTTTATTATAATTGATGAGTATAATGAAGTAAAAATTGTGCTCTGACAATATAAGGGGTTAGAAAACATACTACTTTTTAATAAACTACTTGATCATCAGGAGCGTTACGTTGAAGAAGTACACAAATACTATAAACTCCGCGGATTTTTTATAAAGTTAAAACTTTAATTGATTTGATTGGGCGGGAAAGAGTCCAGCAAATTTTGCGACATTCATTCTGCACTGTAAAGCCTGAACCTGATGGTCTTTTAAAATCCAATTCTGGCTATGAGAAATTTTGGAGCAGATGCTTTCAGCCCTTGGTTGGGTTTCCTAACAAACTTTACGGTTCGTGGATAATTTCCGACACGCGGAAGAGCCAACAGTCACCCATACCCGCAACTACCCTTTCACGGTAATTCAACAAGGTTTCTGAATTACCGTGATGTCTGTCTGCACCATCGTTACGTTCTTCGTCAGAAAAGACGAAGCACTTTTGCAATGATGCAGATTAATTTGGATGAATGGAATATTGGATTCAGCACCTGCCGCTGAAGCCTTGGTTCCACCCATCGTACCCATTTCTTTATCCATTTTTTACATCTGCAGCACGTAGCTTGCTTTATTCTATACTTAAGTGAAAAAAAATTCAGAGACTATATAAATCAGATCTTACTTTCCTTCATCAATTTTGAATTTGAATTTGAATTTGAATTTATTAACCGAGGACAAATAATTAAACGAGGACAAAAGTTAGCAACAAAAATACATAAAAAAGCCAAGATTTTTGGCGAATTGCTTTTTAATATATTTCTAATTATCGTTCCAAATGATATCATGAAGATTCCAGAGTTATAAGCAGAAATAAGTGTATAAGCATAAACGCTTTTATGGTTAAATTACCACATCAGATACAATACTCTTCTAGTAGTTTATGAGTAAAAATCCCCTACTTAATTTAAAATTAAAAAATTCTCCTTCATATACCATAAAAATGCACAATGAATCACGTCGAATCGCACATTGTGAATGCACTGTTCCATCTTCAAATCGAGCGCGTCGCGATACTCCGCTCGCCTCTCCTCCTTACACTGCTCTCCCGCGTAATTGCCAGCCAAGACGAATGACGGCACTTATTTGCACTCGGTCCGCGGAATTAAAAGCCCCCGAGCACGGCCCTCATTAATCCCCCCTACCCCCCCTACAGACCTCGCGCTCGCACTTATGACTTTCGCGGCGATTCGTGCTCGAGCCCGCGACGTGCATCCGAGCCGCGAAGACAGGGGGAAAAAAGGACGAAAGGCTACTGCTCGATCGACCTTTTTGCGCTCGTTGCGCGCTCCTCTGCGCCGCGCGTCGTACAGGCCGGGGCCCCGAGAAGAGGCTACCATTTCTCGGGCGGTGATTGGCTCCGCGGGGGGTGGGCGCAGGCGCGCGCGCGAGTGCACCCACCGCCCGTCGCATTAACATTCCGGCCTCTTTTTCTTGCTCGCCTCTTTGCCCGTGATAGATTGCGCCAGTGCCGAGCGTTATTGTCCTGCGCGTGCTCGCGACACGCCGACCGCTATGCTCGATCGCTTCAATTAGGTCATTAATCGCGCGCGCGACGAGATTCGTATTATTGCGCGAGCGCGCGAGGGACTGATGCGTTGCGTCGCGGTTCGTACGCGATTCTTTGCCAGATTGATGCTTCACGTACTTTGCGAGTGGACAGAGTGATGTTAGCACGTGTATTTTTTTTTTTTTTTTTACATTTGTGAATTTTTTTTATGATTAATAAGAGATTGTTGAAGATAAGATCGAAAATTTGAATTTGCTTTTTTAATTGTTTTTTTTTTTGTGAAAATTTTGGTCGTGCAGCATTCACAAAGAGAAAGAGAATTAAAGAATATACCCAAAATGACAATTAGTAATTAATATAAAAGTATTACGTATTTCAAATTAGTACAGTATAATATTCATTGTTCATTCGCGAATAGCGATTGGTGAATCGTGCTACATTAAATTGCACGTAGCTTGTACGAAATAATTATGTGATTATTGATATTAAGTTATTGATATAAAGACATATAATTTAAAATAGTTATTAATTAATCTCGATTAGTATTGAGATGTTGTATCAGTATTTTCAATTAAACTTTATTTAAAAAAAGAATATATACCTTAAATGAATTGAAGCACGGGTGTTCCCGCACTCAGTTTGATAATACCAAATATCATAAATTACAAATTATCTACGTTTTCAACATGTGCTGTTACAATCTTGAACTCAATTTTATTTTAATTAAAGCACCAAATCGTGGATCAAAGTCAAAACTGCAATTTCCCTTTCGAGGAGTCTCATTTAAGTAACAGAATAATATAAATCTCCAGTTAAACGAATTCCAATCTGTGTATTCAACAATTTTTTTAAGACAAAGTTGTTTTCATCCATATATCATTGCTTGGACAGATTTACTTGTAGGACCTGTTACATAAGGCAACATATAAATGATCAAGGAAACTATTTTAATTTTACAGAAGTTGGTATATAATCTACGATTTATTATTGTACGTATATCCCAGAAGAAAATTTAAATGTATAATTAGGATTTGATTAGTGGCGCACATTATCTTGAACAAGGGAATAATATTTTCTGGTTATAAACAGCTACAGGCTAAGGCTCAGTGAGATTGAATTAGATAAGTTACTAATCAAATAAGCGCAATATAGAATAATTATAGCAATCAATTTCAAAATATGCTCATCTATTATAACAAATTATCATCAATAATCGTATACTTACGTTGCGTAAAACGATTACGACAGTCTCTAAAGTCATCAAGAAAATATTCACTTTAAAGTAAGAATTTAACATTTAAATAAAAAAAGTTTTTCGACGTGAAAATTGCTCAAACAGTTCTCACTTCGATGCTGCGCCGTTTTCTCCTCCATCATCTCTCATCCACGCTGATATACACATATGTAGCCGCGAATGTACTTATGCAGCGTCTCGCGACTACTCAAGAAGGTAGGCCGCTTGACGGCGAGGGGCATATTGGCGCGACGGGGTGCGCGACGCCAGGCGCAAGTATCTCCCTCCCGACCGCTAAACAGCCCTCATTCTCCCCATACACTTACACAGCCATTCTCTCTCTCTCTCTCCTGCCCTCTCCTTCCCTTTCTCTCTCTTTCTCTCCTTTTCCTCTATGCGCACGCGATCCTCGCGTCCGTGATTTAATGCCGCTCTCGCGGGGGAGGTCTCGCGCCTTATTTATGCGGCGAACATGCGCGCCTGGGTTCGCTCACACGCACACCCCCGCGTCGTCGAGTACGTCGGTGTGCGCGCCACGAATTGCAGACTCGTGCGCCGCGGCGATATCGGACCGGCAGACGGGAAGATCCGGACGTGTATTATAGCCGGGGAAGCTGCGGAGTCGCTCGCTCGTGCGGCTGCATATATGGTGCCCGCCGCGCGCTCACGATAATGTAGAGAGCTTGTTCAAAATTAGTAACTCGTTGAAATTGCAAATTTCACTTTCTCACCCCCCTCCGCCGAGCACCGCCTCGCGTGTTCCCCGCTCGCCGGCGGATAATGGTGCGCAAAAAAGTGGCGGACGATTTTTAGGGATATATACGGGCCCATGCGACGAGGGCCCGATGAGATGTATAGTATATGGGTCGCTATTGTTGGACAACTTTGACAGGATATTTCATGTAAAAAAATTGTGTACGGGTGCTTGTACAGGTTTTTAATTAAGTTGAGGAAGTTTGATATGGGTCCATGGATTTTTTTCTAATGTACAGTGCAGATATATTCTATTATGCTGATTTGTAAAAAAGATGCCATATGTACTTTATTTTAACTAAATAATTTACGTTTTTACTATCCTTCATTTTTTGGATCTATGTAGAAAACAACATAGTTTACAGTGTGGAATTCCGTTACTTCGATGTATATTCATTTTTTAAAATGAAATCAAGAAAAAGAACTTTAAATTTTCGGTTCAGAATGAAGCATTCCAAAAAATAATTGTTTAAATAATAAACAGGAAATTCTTTCCTCTGCTGGGTTACTATAAGTAACGTAATTGTATATGCAAATGTATTCTATATTTGTATGTATGTACTCTGGTAAATAAATAAATAAATAATAAAATAAAAATAAATAGATAACTGCTTAAAGGGCACCAAAATTGAAAAAGCTGTCACAGGGATTAATAATTCCATTTAAATACATAGTTGTAACTATTTTAAAGTTAATGTTGACTTTCCTAAAAATAAATATCATTACGATTTATTTTTAAGCTTAAAAAATTAGAATATACCACAAATAAGTATAAATACTTTTAAATGGGACATAAGAAAATCGAACGCCCGAAGACTGATAATAAGCTAATTACTGCTAGTACCTTAAATGAACGTGGACTAAATACTTTCGATAAATTTTACAGAACACTATTAACCACTGCTGCAATTCGAAAAAACGCGAGGAAGCCCGATAGTTTGCAAAATTTGCGAGAACCCTTCCGCGAGGCAAGATAGCCGCGACAAGATAATTAGAACAACCGCAGCATTTTACGGAATATCAGTTTCAATTAAGCTTATCGCGGATCGTGGCACTTGCACCACGGCGCGCGCGGGCGCCCATATAATAGCGTGCGCAAGTTGCGGCCGGTGCGAGCTTTAATAACTCCATCGGCCGGACCTCGGCTTCGCGCGCGCGATGCACATCCGCGAGAGCGAGAAGGAGAGAGAAAGCTGGAAGAAGACAGGGGCCATAAGCGCAGCGATATCCCGCTCGAGCTCGCGGTCGTGAGCGCCTTTAATTGCGATTCCGGCTGCGCAGCGTGAGTGGAAGCGGCTCGCTCGCTCGGATCGAGAAAGAGGGAGAGAGACGGAGGGAACATGGCGGCGACGACGATGGTGCACGGAGAGAGAAGAATTTTAATTGCCACGGGGGCAAAGAGAGGAAGAGAACGTATATAGAAGGAGGAGGAGGAGGAGGAGGAGGAGGAGGAGGAGGAGGAGTAGAGGGAGGGAAAAGGGGCACGTAGCACACCTTCTCTATCTCCCTTCGGCGAAGGAGCGCGAGAGAGAGAAGGAGAGCCCGAGCGGGGACTACTCCAAGCCGGTACTGAGATGCCAAGCCGACAAGTTGGTAGCCAATGGGATCATATATCAACTACCGCCTCGGAGCCGCTCGGGAGCCTCTTACACGCCGGCGGGGCCGCGAAAGAAAATGGCGAGCGCCACGCGAGATCCTAATGCTTTTCTGCGCGCGGCGATGCCGGCCGCGATTCCGCCCGGCGCTCTCGATTATACACCGGCCGCGCCGAGAGACGCCACTTCCGATGCTAATTCTGACCCATTTCCCGGGGGCACGGAGCGGCCGCCGCCGCCGACGCGCGCGCGGGCTTTAATACGCTCCGCAGCCGAACGACCACCTGCTCACCGGGATTCATAGCGCGCGCTCGCCCACGCCGCTTATCTCAGCTGCCGCGAAACCCGGGAGCCCTGTTACGTCAGTGTTCGGCGGCTACGTGTATCGGTGCGCGCACGAAAAATGTATAATCTGCTGCGGGGAACATGTGCGCTCCGCGCGCGGCCTGCAGGATTAACCGATTGCCCGAGGATTGTAAATGAGCTGGAAGGCTGTGGCGCTTGCGCGATCATCGACTGCTTATCCGTTAATGCGATTTTGCGGGAGTGTCTTTCGTTTTGTGGAGGCGCGGTGAAGTAATTTGAGATTAAAAAAGCTGGTGATACAAAGATGAGCAGGCAAATTGTTTTGTTTCTTTGGGATTTAACGACGAGTTTGTTCTCAAAATAAACGTCAAGTGGAAATTAAATGATGCTGTAATGTTCAATACTTAATGAGAACAAAAGCTAAATCCTTGTGCACGAAGCACGCTTTTATAATCTGATAATAGACTAGTTATTTTCGATTTGCAGTTAAACGGTATAAATATATAATAATTCTGGTACTATGAATTGTGGCGAAATTTGTCATGTGTCCTGAAAGATTGAGTACACTAACGATGTTAATCTGAGCATCGTTTCGTAGAATAGCAAACAGATTTCGAGAGGCTAATGTTGCTGTCCCGGTTAAGAACTTTAGTACTTACGTACATATACTTTGATGTAATATTGTTGCAAGTTCCTTTCTTGAAATGGTCTTGAAGCCTCAGGAGCGCTCCAAGAGGACTTTTAAGGATATGACTTCCTGCGTTTTATTGACAACTTTGACGATTATATTGCCACGTCTACTGTAAAATTAAAAATAGATTGTGAGATTCACAGTTACTGTGTTCAGGAAGGAACGATTATTTTCAAGATGCATTAGGTTTTAATTATGCGCATAACCAATAACCTACGTTTCTTGAAGAAATAAGTGTACTTACAAAATTGTATAAGAATCTGGTGTCCTTAGTATTCATCTTTATAAGAAATTTGTATTCCTGCAGTTTCCTATGCGAAATAAAGCTTTCCCTCAAGGTTCAATTTTCTTCGTAGTATAAGAGTATAATATACAATGTACAGCACCTAAAATGAAAATAATTTATGTAGATCATAAACACAATTTATTGAAGACTTGCATAAAAATTGCTTTAGATCCTTGAGCATACCGAAAAATACGGAACACGTTTTATACTTCTTTATCTGTTAGTTTTTGCGAAGTATTTCTTGCAAGTACTCGATAATTTATTCTAGCTTAAAATACAGAAAAGTTTGGTGTTACCTTTTTTTGTCCCCATAGTTTTCCTAAAAAAATTGTTGATATTCTACAGGAAATTTCAATGTTGCAAATAATTTACACGTGAATGGATAAAACAAAGATGAAAAAGGGGATAATTCTGTACGTTTCTCACTAAAAAATAAAGCAAACTTACCCTGACAATTATCTTTACTTTTTTCAGTAGAAATAAAGAATAAACAAACCTTCAATTACACAAGTTACTGAAAGTTTATATAAGAATGAACGTTTTCTAATTCCTCAGAACAAATCCAGCCACTCCCGTAGAACTAAAAAAAAAAACAAATTTAATTAACGACAAAAGTGCAGTGTCTAGGTGTACCTCCTTACCCATTTCAGTGGTGAGTGATCGCGTGCGCGCCAACGCGCTCGCCGCAAAAGAACAAGCAGAAAAGTCTGATCCTCGCGACGGCGAGAAACGCGCGAAACCAGCTTAAATAAATCAAGTCCCCCCCCTCCCCGCGCGAGAGTATAAAAGTTGATGGAAGCGAGAAAGCCCGGCGTTTTCACGCACAATAAAAGATGCTAGGAATTTCTGAGATTAAAGATACACGAGTCCTCCTCTCGTTCCCTCCCCAGCGGCGGCCGGCGTTCTCCCCGCTATCTCCCCGTGCTATCAGGCTCGCTCTCCGCGCTAAGCGAGATAGGGCCGCGAGCGCATGTGCGCCGTGTAATTAGGAGCGGCCGACTGCCGGGTAGGAGCCGCGATACGCCGGGGCATGTAAAACTCGCGCGGTTCCGCCGTGTTTTATTAAGAGAAAAGGGGAGAGTGGGGGCCCGCGCGCCCGAACGAGGGCCTCCGCCTCACGGCGCGGCGCGCCCGCTACACGGGAGTTGATATCCGTCAAGGTGTCGGGGAGCCGGCGAACAATAAGGTGGAAAGAGAGATGCCGCCGCGTGGGTGGATTCGGAGCCGGGCGCGCTCGCCGCACCTGCCTCGCTCTCCCGCTTATTGTCCGCCGCGAACGCGGCGCATGCATATGAGCGCGGCCCCGCGAAAGCTCCTTTGCATAAGAGCGCCTACCCGCCGAGGCGATATTGCCAAGGGCGCACGGGCAATTGCCGGCTACGCGTCGCTTACGCGTATATATGCATCCTCTGTGCATGCGCTTCTTCGTCCTCCTCTTCTTGCATTAAAAGGCGCCGTTCTCGCGCGATTTTTCACGCTCCTCTCTTTTCCACGCAGACTGCACGCTATTGCCGGCTTATTCTTCACGCCCCTCGATGCTAACGAGTTTTGCGCTCGCGAGAGCGCACATTTTACACTTCGGACGCTTTTCAAGGGGCCGATCGACGGATAGGAGCTTTTTTTTTGCCCGCTGAATCGCGAGATGGGAGCCCCTTTGTTCCTGCGAAAATTTTCAAATTACTTTTTGCGCTCTCGCATTGCGGACTGTTTATTTTGAGTTAAGTTGATTGCTTTGGAAATTAAGTCATTATGTGTTCTCTCCACTTGAAATTGAACTCTTATTTTTTCTTTTGTACAATCGTCTGTTATTTCGTTTCTATAAAATCATTAAAACTTTTATACTTTTTGAATTAGTTTAGGTCAATATGTCGGCTAAAGTTTTGGAGTAAAAAAAAATCATTTTTGTAACATTCTGCACACAGCTGTCAATTAGATAGACTTGCACTTTTGATTTTTTCCTTGAATCCAGTGGAATCTCAATCTTCTACGATATCAGAGATTTTAATTAATTTTAATGTCGTCGTTTTAAGTATTTTAATGTCCTTTGACTTTCAGATTTTTAAGTCTATAGTAATTTTTGATAACAATGTAAGAAAAAAATTTATTTTACTTATCTCTTCGATTCAGTAGAAGTCCTTCTAAATAGTATATAAAGCAAAAAATGAACCGTCTAATTTCTTCACAATTACTCTTATACAGACCAGAAATTCACTAATTGTAATCGCAATTAGTCACCTATTTCACTTCTTCATAATAAAACAATTTATAGTACTGATTATAATAAAATCGAATTTCCGTAATAGAGACACGGGGCAAGTGTCGATTTTTAATAATGTCCAAACGCATGCGCATTTTTGTTTTTTCTTACACCCGTCTCGATGCAGACAATGTGAGAAGATGCAAAAGGCACGATTAAAAATATGACGAGCATTCGTTTCCCCAGTCATAAAATCATTAGCATAAGAATTCCTCTACCTGCAATTCTCCTTCTCTCTCCCGCTCGTTCTCCTTCTTCATATTCCACTTTTTTTTTCTCTTTCTCCCTGCGGACTCCCCAGACCGTCCGCGTGCCCGAAGAAACGACCTCCTCTCTCTCCGTCTCTCACTCTCTCTCTTTCTCTCTCTCGCATATTTCGTATTTTACTCGTCGTCGGGCCTGATTTATAAACATATAATGTGACGAGGGAGTGGTCGCTCGCTACCACATAATGATAGGCCAACGTTAATTACGTTTGCGTTGCTTATGATCAACCACCACCCCTCGAGGAGAGAAAAAGAGCGTGCGAACCGATTCGCCGCCATGAATCATCGAAGCCGCGCTCCTTCGACCTCGTACCGACTCCTCTCTTTTATTCCCCTTTTTTTTCTCCCCCGAAGTCCCCCCCCCCCCCCTTTCTTTTTAAATGCTCGCTCGCCCACGCAGACTTTAAACGGCATTCGACACACGATCGGAGCAACAATATCTCGGATAATTTCGGAAAAAAATTTGTTTGCCGAAGATGACTTTTACGCTCGCCTCTTCATCTGCTCCTTTTTTTCACTCTCTCTTTCTCTTCCTCGTGTATACCTTTTCTCCGCGCCTCCGTCTCTTTTTATGCCGAGGAGCAGAGGAGCCAGAGAGAAAGAGAGGAGAGGGGGCAGCTCGCATACGGCAAGTTGAAATATCATGTTGGCTCTTCCCCAATATGTTAATCGTTGCATTAGCATAATACAGTGATTTTTCAAGGATCATTTGGAAACGCAAATAAATAATTTATAATATTGCGCCCTATTCCAGCGACGAGGCCGCGCGCGATCACGCACCCGGAATCTTGTCTTTGCGGCCCATTTACACGGGCACCAGCTCGCGCCAGCTCTCGATTAATACGCGATCTTATCGCGCCGAAAATTAGTTTTTTCCCGAATAGGCAATGTCTGTCCCCGGGCCCGGAGGTATGCATCGAATCGAGTCATTGGTACGGTCATTAGTAACGGTGACCGAGAGCCACGCGAAAAATTGCTCGGCGAATAAAATTGCCGTCCACGAAGAAAAATAACAAATATCTCTGTGGAATTAGTTTCCCTCGGGTGGCTCGTGCGAATCCACGCGCCGGCAGATCGCAGCCTGTCGCCAGTCTTTTTTGCGCACGACTCCGGCGATTAAAGGGGAGAGATGCGTTTTACGTTAGCACTTGCTCGTTTCTGTATTTTGACAAGCGCTTAAAAGGAGGCCTGGGGAGGGCTCGTTTTTTCTCTCTTTTTTTTTTTTTAAATCAACGAGGAGAGGACGAGTTTTCGCGATTTACGTTCGTTATTCTTTCTTTGACGGATAAATTTTGCGTGCGTCAAAGTTTTAATTTGGATTTTAAATTAAGACTTGCGATTGCGCTCGGGATGGAAATTGTCTGCTTTTTTTAATTGGATGGAGATATGTCTAATAAATTGTACTTGATTTGAATAATCTGAGAGTATTATTGACTAAGCAGCCACTATCAACGGTAATTAATATCTAATAATTCAGATTCTATGCTGGCTACATTTGAAATCAGGACATTCTTTGAAGAAAGGCAATTATTCAATGCTTTAATTTATTCTAACAGTTTTTTTATTGATGTATCTTATTTTTCTGTAACTAATTATTGTGGTATTTATCACCATCTTCTAAGGTATAAATGTAATGTTTTTTAATGAATATATGCAATCCATAAAAAAATCTTCTTTTCGAAATATTAATTTTCAATTTATACTTCAAACTAGAAAAATATATAATTTATTTCTACAATTTTGAAAATATACTCACTAACTAGTTATACAAATGGAGGTCTGTTGTTAATAATCGTATTTTCTAGTCAGGAATTAGTATTACCTTTTACTTACATAATAAGTCTCCTTAAAAAAAGAATGTAAGTTTTTGCCAAAAACTTCAACATTTATAGAGCTGACAGAATGTTCCGACTTATTTTTCTTGAAATTTACTAATTGATTATACTTTCAACATTCATAAATAAGTAAATTTATAGTCAGCAATATTTAAAAATAAAATTTCAATGTTTGTCGTCACGAAAATGCTCTCTTTTTTCTCTTAATCGCAACAAGAAAAAGAAAAAAAGCGAACGGAGGTAAATTGAGGAAATGAAAGTTGATTTGTCAGGTGAAAAGAAGTGAACGAAAACGGCACAACACAACAGTAGAATCCAATGATAAACGAGAGCTTTGGCAAATTGCGTTCTACACACACTTCTCATTCGCATTCAATGGATTACGCTGTCTCCCGCCTTTTTCTTCTTTTTATTTCGTTTTCCGTACTCGACATGTCGCATATATTTTGTTTTACTTAGTACGCTGATCGTAAAAAAGTGTACCGCATTTTTTTCTTGAATATTTATCGACGTTCTGGAAAAAAAAGATAAAGAATAATTGTTTTGCGTATAAATTAAATTTGTTCACGAAAAATATTATCTGACACGTAATCTGCAAATAAATAACAACATTAAAAAATAAAAAAAAACTTAAATGTGAGTAACTCACCAGTTATTTTCATAAAAATTCTTACTGGTTAATCAATTGTTGTTTTTAATTAATGTTATAATACACGGAGAAGAATTTTCCATTAAAAATTACTATAGTTTTACCTAAAGCGCGGACAAACTGGAACTATCAAAAA
>JAWWEN010000038.1:2408568-2432393 GCA_035582955.1 Sycophila texana
AAATAACAGCTTTTTCTATTGGACGTATTTAACAGCGCGATTTAGTTGATCCAACTAAATTTTTTTCTCAGTGTACTATTCGATCCGCGCGAAAAGGAAAAGCGCGCCGGACCGTTAGCTCGGTTAGCTCTCGATTCAACTGAATTTTCCTAGACGCGGCCTTTTTAATTGCCGAGCGTCCGGGCCAATTAGTCCGTACCATCCCATACCGACGATCCCGTAACCTGTCCCCGGTGAAACCACCTCGTGAAAGTCGCCGGCGGGACAAAAGACACGACCCTAATACACCTTTGAAGGTGCACCTGCGGTCGACTCCGAATTGCACTTTACGTCTAGGTGTGCAACGCGCTCCGAGTTACATTTTCAGCGGCCGTTGCGCAATCTATATATCGGCTGCGAGAAAGGCCGGTGGTTCCATTGACTTTGGCCGCTCGGCCGGTCTGCTAGACCAGTTCCTCCGCCGGTCCCCCGGGGGAGAGCCGGCCGATCGCGGGTCAGCCGCCGGCGGAAGGAGACGCGACTATACGCTCGCGCGAAAGGCGAGAGCGAGAAACGCGCGAGAGGAGGGAAAAATATAATGCGCCGCGAGCGACTGTCGCCCTTTTCCCGCGCGGCGCGCGTCGTCACGCTCCGAAAAGCAGGGGGCGAGCGCAACAGGTGTCCTTAGCGGCCGGCGACGCCGATCTGTCTGCGCGGAGCGAGCCGTTGCAACATGACCGATCGTTTTATCGGGCAGCGAGTATAGTCGCTCGCCTCGGTATTACGTCGCTCGCGACTATCTTTTTTTTTTTTTTCTTTTTTTCGCGCGCGCGGGGTGTGTGCTCTTGCGTCGGGCGCTGAAGCATATATATAAGCATCGAGCGATCGGAGCGTGGAATTGCGTCGCGATTGTTCTCTGCAGAAGGAGGCGCGGATGGAAATGTCGGCCGATCGGACGCTTTTACGCGTGCGCCGTCCGCGTCGAAGGTGGACAGACGAGATATACGATGGTAGCTGCCGAGCGCGAGTTCGCGAGAGGCGCGCGCTGAGAGAGAATGGACGAATAAAAATTGCCGCTCGTTGCGTACAAAATCTCCACGTCGGAGAGTTTGAGAAACGTTTTATCGTTTTGGATAAATAAATTCTGCCAGTAGCATCTGTACTATTTTATGCGAAAATTTTAACAGGAAATAAATTATTGTTTTATAATAGCAATCTTGTATTTAAAAAAAAAAAATCATTATGCTACTAAGGAATTCTCCTTGATCTAATTTTTCGTCGAATGCAGATTTAAGTTGCATCGTAATAAGTAATACGTAGTATACATAAAAATTGGATGGCCTCGACAAACAAGGTACTAATATTGTAAATTAATTTTAATTATAATTAATTAAGTAATTGGCACTAATTTTTACTGCGCAAGAAAAGGCTACGCCTGGCTACCGTCTGAATATTTTTTTCTGACTAAACATTAGTTTTATATTGTTGTTAAACGTCATTACAGAGTAATTGATTGAGCAAGTCATGAGGGTTCGAACGTTAGCTAAAGTGACATTTGCCTTATTTTCCTTCGCTCGAGCAAGTGCGTTTAATTATTTCCTTTTTAACGGTTTATCTAATCTCGCTTTATTCATGCTTGAAATACAGGATTTTCCGACGAAAAATAGAAAGTTTAATCTACCGCTTGAATGAAAATCGTTGAAAAAAATCCTCGTGACTCAGATCATTAACCCAAAGTGAAACTGTCCCGCAGAGATACCGATAAGTTACGGATCAGCGTAATCTCCGTAAATTACGCACAACCTGGTGACTGCCCGAAGTTCTACAGAAATGAATGGAGCTAAACTAGCCGCGGACGCACCCCTTTAACTCTTAAAATTTGACCCGCCAAGTGTACAATACACACCCAAGCGAGTCGACCAGATCTGAATATGTAAACAATGATAAAACCAAGCAATGTTTCTCTTTAAACATTCGCTGACCTCACCGTTACGGCACATTTATTTTGCACGGCGCATTCAGACGAGTAGAGCGCATAAACCGAGCTAAACCACGGTGACTGGGTCGCACCTCGATAGATCCATCTTAACACGCCGTCGACAAAGGCAAAACCATGGCGAATCACCTGCGCTTGCGCAACTCCATCGCGGGCCCTCCGAGCGCATCGTGCAGGTGGATCGCGGCGATGACCCCGGCCAGATACGCGGATTCCGAGAGTGCGGACCTCCCGAAATCCCACGGCGTTTCCGGGAGGAAGGCACGGTTCTGGTCCAGCGGGCCGGGGCTGGACCGGTCCCCATTATCGAGATTAGCCGCCGCCGCCGTCGCTGCTTGCCGTTTATTAACCCGCGGCTGCTCTCCGGCCGAGCGTCTCATTCAGCCGCTTTTTTATCCCCGGTCCTCCCGCGCGCCAGGGATTTGTCGGTCCTTTTTTTCTCGTGTCGGTGGCCGCGCCGCTTGTACGGACCTTTTTGTCGCGTGTTTGCCGACGCTTTAATCCGTGTAAACGCCGGGTAACAAGATCTTTTCCCAGTTTTATCTGCTACCATAACGCCCGGCGCGGATTAACTATTTTTCGCAATAAAACGCGCGACTGCACGTTTAAAATCTCCTTGTCTCTCTCTCTCTCTCTCTCTCTCTTGGCTTCGGAGCGCGCCTTTCTTCGCGGCGCAGCTTTACGATACTTCGTTTCTTGCCGATTTTTACGAACCTTTTAGCCCGGGCACGAAGTTTTGCTGTAAAAATCGACCGGAGAACATTGGAAGCGGTTGTTACTTTTGCCGGGATAATGATGAAGTTTCTCTCCGTCGGCGGGTGCAGTAAAACACATTTTTACGCGTTTGTCATTCCGAGCAAATCCAAGCCATTCCGCTCGTTAAAGAACCTTAATGATCGAGCTTAGTCGATCGGACATAGAGAAAATTATAACGCGACTGCGTTCCAGTCGACGCAAAAATTCAATATCTCTTGAGCCTTTTACTTGCGCCCGCGTGTGTCTCCTCTGATCGACGGTTAAATCGTATTAATTGAAATTTTCCGAGATCGTAAATTTAAAGGCTGTTAAGTGTGTATTTTGAAAAAATTCCGTGGCGCCGATTAGTAAAACTTGAAATAGTTTAGTAGATCAAATCGCGCGTTCTTTTAAAATTCCATCGGGCGATTAAAAGGTACTTAGCCGGGATTAAGAGTAATTTACGCGTTAATTATCCCGAGCGCTGATTAAATAATTAGCGCGAGATCAGAGCGCTGCATAAATCAAGCCATCGACGAAATTTGTTTAAAGTAAGCAACAATTCGTTACAACGTCAATCTTATCTACACGTAAAAAATGTTATCCAAATAATTTTACGTATTCCCCCCAACGTACTTTACTCTCTAAATTTGATAAAGTGAAAATTTCATTAATCTTAAAACAGTTGCATAATCGCCAATGTAAATTAGTGAAAATTCACTGATTTAGAGTAAAAATTAATAAATTCCCGGCGATAAGTATGCAACTATGTTTTAAAATTAATGCACATAGAGAAATCCTCTAGTAAATTTTACAAAATACCATTATAATTTTGTCACAGACTGACAAGCTAATAAATTATATTACGTACTATTGCAAATTTTCGAATGAGACCTGGGAATTTTTGTAAAAATACGAATGCGAGTAAACCACGATAAAACTAGAATGGTCTATATACTTTTAAAAAGTTACTATAGCGGATTTCTCTCTCTGCGCAGCTTTCGCTGCAACAAATTTAGAGAGTACATCCTCCGGACCATCGGAAATCCAGCCAACACTCCCACCGCCAGTAGGCCAATGCAAGAAAAGAGACTGACGTGTCTCCGTCAACACCTCCGCGTAGTATTTCCGCAAAGCTCGGACGAATCGGAGCCCACGGGACACCGGAGAAGGCCCGACGTAAGCGCTCGACTCGTGGGCGTCTACAGGTGTCAAATCAGCGCGCGCGCACGCGGTCGACTCACCGAAAACGGAGTGGCTGAGTCCGGCGCCGGCGTGCCGGTGCTGCGCCGATCTGAACCTGTCCGGGGGCGCCATCGTCGTCGTTCGCTGGGTCTCGTCGTCGTCGTCGTCGGGTGGGTCACCAGTGCACTCGCGTCGCCGGGCTCGGAGCTCGTCGCTGCCGGCGGGCCATCGTCGCACTCGGGTTAGGCGAGCGTCGCTCTATGAAGGGGGAATAACCGCGTGACTGTGGGGAAACGGAGAGCACGTCGCGCGCGCACAGCTCGCAGCCTACTGGCTTCATTGAGCTCGCGGAGGAGCCGAGCGCTCTCTCGCTCGGTGGAGCTACCGCGAGCGCCTCCGCCCGTCCCATTGGCTCTCGGAATGCCGGCGGCAGGTACGGAGACGGAGAACGCGGTGCCCGCACTGCACTCTCCGTTCTACACCTCTCGTCTCTGTCTTTCCTGCGTTCGGCTCCTTTGCTCTTCTTCTACTATACTCGTTTTTTTTTTTTGCTCGCACTTTTGGGATGCGCGCGCACTTTTTTCTCCTGGTTCCTGCGTCTGGAGCACGCGAGGAGCTTTGGCTTTTTTGCTTCAGACGGCGGGTATGCTGAGAGGATCTTTTTTAAAACGACGCTAAAGTCTAATTTGGGCGGTGATTTTATTATGTAATTTTATTTTATGCCGGATCTTCGGGAGGAACGAGTCGTCTTACTCATTTTTATCTTGAGTGTAAAATGTGTTTTTTCTTTTTAGTTATTAACATGCAAATTTTTTTTATTATGCATATTGTAACTTAAGATTAAGCGAGTGATTCTATGAGTATCACTAAGAAAGATGTGATTTACGATTTTTGCGATAGCCGTGTAGGATTGTGTGAAATGGAATGATTACTGACCTTTTAAAAATGAATTATCAATTTTCGAAGCGTAAAATAAATGAACGACGCTTTTGCAATTATTGCGAGAAAAATATATTATTTTTCGCGAGTGATTAATGGAGCTTACCAGCAAGTAGACGTTAAAGCTTAAATATCTCGTCTCGGCGAGGTTACAATGTTAAAATCATTTATCTCCCTGAAAAGACGTAACTGCGATTATCCGAGCGGAAAAAGTCGTAAAAATAAGGCTAAATAAAAAAAAAAACACCAGATAACGCGTCCGCGCACGAGAGCATCAACAAATAACCCACTTTTTAAACGAATTAATCGAGTACTTTGAATTAATAATCGCCCACGATACTGCTTTATCCGAGCGAGCGCCGTAAATTTCGCCTTGAATGAAAACGAGGGAATCCACCAAAAAAAAAAAAAAAAAAAAAATGGAAAAAATTGCATATAAAATCTCGTACCGATAAGACCGACGAATCTGGGAAAAGCGTCTAATTCCCAGTAAAGAAATCGCTGCATACAACGCCTTTCATTGGGGATCCTCGTCAAGCGATAAATTCCAATTATCCCGCGCGACTCCTACAATCGATAGGTGCGCTTGCCACAGTATATACCGCCTCGCGTCGAAACAATTGTTATCAATCGCGCCGGCGAGTCGGCCGATAGCTCGTCGATAGACGATCCTATAAGACCGACCACGGCGCCGGATGATATTTCCGTTCGCGCGAGGCCACGGCAACTCGTCCCCTTCGGACTTTCGAATATCGCCTTCGATATTCGCGGGGGAAGGAAGCGAGGGACGGTGATGCAGAGAGGATTTCCAGGGTTTCGGACGGGAAGAAAGAGGCATCATGAGAATAATGGAAAATAAAAAAAAAAGGCGGCACCGGGAGTGAAGCGGGAGAGGAAACCGCAAGGGACCTCGAGCGCGACCGGGAGAACACGCACCTCGGAGCGGCGAACGTGCGACCGAATTCACCCGTTGATAATGACAGGGGGACCCGAGAAGGGAAAGGCTTTCGCACCGGCGGAAGGCACTTCTTCATCTCCCGCTCGATATTTTTTTTTTTTTTTTTCACCTCTCGATCGCGAGATAAAGTAATAAATGCGCAAGAGGAAAAAATTCGAGACTCGGGTTAAAGGCTATTGCTGCACTCGCTTCTTCTTTTTTTGTCTTTTTTTTTTAACTTTTATTAAATATTTAACGGTGATTGCGTGACTTTTTTTTGCGCGTATGCAAACAGACGTGATTTTTTAAGATGATAAGTCGCGATTTAAGATACGAATTGCCCGTTATTAATAACGATATTCCTCTCAAGGATGCTTTCAATTTGGGCGTTGGTATAAAAAATAATTACTTGTCCTCGCGGAGAAAACGAAAGTTTGATGTATCTAAATCTTGGATTATTCAATGGGGAGACAGAGCAAACTGTATGCAGCTGCCGTTAAAATCTTAAGCAGCTCGTTCAATTAATCTCTCGCGACTAAATTTCCATGCCCTAAGGGCTACTCGCGTCGCGGTCACTCAAAGAAACGCTTTCCTCGCAGAAGCATTGAAAAATTTTCCCGCCGCGTCATCCGAATTTCTCCCGAATGAAATAATTGCTCGCAATTACCGCGCGGCTTACTTCCCATAATCCATCTCTCGCTCTCCCTCTCGGCGCCTGCGTCATGAGCGCGCGCATCGAGAGAGCCACGGAGGAAGCGTGGAAAAGGAGCCGCTCGGATCCGTTCCGACTCTCCGCTCCGTTCCGCCTGTTACTCGCCTTCATCTCTTCCTTTTTTTTCTCTCTCTCGCTCCTTCCTGCTCGATATACACGCGCGGCCCCAAACACCGCGCCGCGAGAACGTATTAATCAGCGGGGAAACGCCGCGACGGGCGTAATGAATTCATCGCCGATCGCGCACTCGGCGGAGGAGGCCAGGCGAGAGATAATTTTTTATCTCTCCCTCCATTGGCGATATTATCGGCGGAGGGAATTATTTATCAATTTGAAGCCGCGAATTGCGCGCGTAAGATTGATGTCGTCGGCGCGAAAATGCAGTCGCGCGTTGCTGTTGCATAAAATAAAAGAAAGTTCGGGAGGCCCGCCGTTGCGTCACTTCGCGGTTTTATAGTCCAATTTCGTTATTATACTGCAAATAATTAATAATCGATGATGATTGATTTTCGCCGGAACGTCATTGCGCAAGTAATTTAACGCAAATTGCATGTTATTATGTACTTACAGAAGGAGGAGGGCAGTTTCGTCTGGCGGTTTTTTAAAGTAGACTTTTTTTAAATGAATACGTCGATTTTACTTATTGAAAAATAAGTCGATAATACTTCAAGAACGTAAGTATCGCGACACGACGAAATATATTTTTTTTTTTTGTCGAGCTCGGATATTGTAGGGCTTGCACGAGAAATTCGTAATGGTTATTTATAGATTGTGATGTAAGGTTTAGAGAATCGTATTTGCGCGAAATTTAACGACACCTACGGATTTCGCGAAAAGCACACGTAACTAAAATGCTCATTTTTGCGCGAAGTTTACTCGAGTCGTAAAAACCTTTGAAGTACGGAGTGATAAAACTGAAATGGAAAACGCAAAGTCCGCGCGGAAAGTACATATTTTCTGGGACTTAAAGAGAGTATTCAAGTTAAAAATGACGACAAGTATTGCCGTGTTAAAAATTGAAGTTACAATAAAAAAATCGAGAGGTATTATTTTGTTTACTACTTTATTCTTTACTCGCATAACGAGTATTGATAGTAAGTTTCTCCCCTTATACTAGAAAACATAAGATACTAAAGGAACCATGAATTTTGAAAATTATTATAAACAACGCAAAAAATTTTAATTAGTGCGTCTGCAAAATATATTTTGATTATGAATAATGCTTTAGTACAAAAATTATGTATAAATTTATCAAATCCATAGAACTATCCTTAATAAGATCAAAATTTATACATGGACTGAGCATAAACTGTACCTACTTTTACAATTATGTACCATTTTAGCATGCCCATTTCTATATCAAAACTATTCATAATCTAAGCATAAATTGTACCAATCTTTTTTACATGGGTGTACACTGCGAGAAAAACGTTTTAGTAAAAATTACTACGGTCTTTGGAAACGCAGGGACGTACTCGACAAATCGAAAATTTTAGTAGAGAGTTTAGTAAAATTTGTTAGACTTGTAGTAAAATTTATTGTAAGTTCAGCAAAATTTACTGTAAGTCTAGCAAATTTTACTATACTCTAACAAATTTTACTAAACTTTCTAGTCCAGTAATATTTTTACGAAAACATTTCTCAGTGTATTTATTAATGAATTAATCTATACTTTCTATTATTTTAATAATTTTGACTTGTAAACGATCGTTTCTATTACAAAATGTATCAATCATTTAATTTCTCGCTGATAAGATAGTGTTGCGACTTTACATTATTTCAAAATGGATTAAAAGAAAATTAATTAATGTAATTCTACAGCCTAAAAAAAATGAACTGTAGAAATTGGTAGATGTTAATAAGCTATTACGTGCTTTTCATTTAGCCTCAAAATAATAAATTCGAAGCCAGACTTGCAGAGAACATCGCCGTCAGTTTTTTTATATACTATGCAATTACAGTATCGATACGCGACAAGCATCAAGTTTATTACTGTTTAATTGCGAATGTAGACCGATCATGAGAAAGTTAATCTACGAGAGTAATTGAAGGATAAAGCGAATTAAAAGCGCAAACCCGGTACGAGCCGCGAAGCGCGTCCGCATCGGAAAATAGGGCCCGATGCAGAGCGAACAAAACGAATTAATAATCGCGCAATCACGCGCCTCAGTCCCGGCGCAATAACTCAAGCACTGGGCAAAAATAAAAAAAAATAAAAAAAACAGGCGAAGGCAGGAGGAACGACTGCGCTCGCGAGAAACCTAAACTGGCTCCGCGGCTCAGCGATAACTCACGCTCTTCGCAAAAAAAGAGTAGCAGAATCGAAATTTCGACGTTATTACGAGGCGCGTTTTTCTCCGCGCGGCGTATAATTTCCCATTAAAATTCCGCGTGGCGAGACGCGCCGACGGGCGATTATCCGCGTGCGCGCGGGGCGCGGAGAGCTACCAAAGGGGGGTGGGGAAGCGGAGGGGGTCAGGGGGTCGGCGCGGGGTCCGCGGGCCCCGTAATTACCTTCATGTGTTTGCGCAGCGAGCTGGGATGCGTGTAGGACTTGTCGCAGCCGGAGACCCGGCAGTTGTACGGCTTGTCCGATGTGTGGACGTGGCTGTGCTTCTTGCGATCGCTGCTGTTGGCGAACCGCCTGTCGCACGTCGGGAACTCACACTTGAACGGCTTCTCACCTGAAATCACAGAAGACGAAGGATGATTAGTCCGCGCGGTCTGGGAAATTGCTCGCGGGATGCCCTACGTCTTTTTTTTTTTTCCTTTCGAGGAGCGACCCAGTGGGGCTGCGGGCGCCTTGATTAAAATGTCAACACACTTTCCTCCTTAACGCTTTCGATAAAATATCGCTTGACGCGGGATTGAGAACGGGTAATTAATGATTTTATTGGCGCAGCTAACTGCTGATATGAGAACTTGGTATCGTAATATAAGGTTCGTTAAAAGTAGTGCCAGCTCGTTTATAAAAATTAAAAAAAAAAAAAATTAAATAAATTCATTTTGTAGTGTATACAATCAGTAACAGTTTTTACTAAACATGATTACTATATACTTTGTGTACTAATACACTGTAAATCTGAAATATGTGAAAATGCACTTAGAAAATGTGAATAGTGACATTTTGTATGTGAAAATGCATCCTCATATTGAATCAGTGGACGGCATTTGACATAAAAAATGTTACTGTTCACATTTTTCAAAACATTCACTCTTCGTTTGTTTAAACATTTTATCGTCTAACTTTTTTATACTTTTTATCGTCTAACTATTCTTTCGAATACTATTTCAAAAAATGCGGCATTGGAGCGCGAATTTTGAAAGACTTCGCTGCTTTACTTCATTCCACGTAAGACTGTGAATCATCGCGCGAAGTGCAATAAATCAAGCTGCGAACCGAAAAGAATATTTCAAATATAAAAAAGAAAAATTTGGAAAAAAAGAGCAGTATTCCCCAAGACAAAACGCAATGCTGCAAGTCGTCATTTTGCAAAAGGGCGCTCGGCAGGCGAGTCTCTCTCTCTCTCTCTCTCTCTCTCTCTCTCTCTCTCTCTCTCGCGACGGTCTCGCCGGGAGGGAGTCGTCGGGGGCAGAAGGCGCGAATAAGAGTGTACACGCGGAGAAAGAGATCGCGGTGGCGTGACTTTATTTATTTCCACCGGAACCAGCCGGAATATATTTCAGCGGTGCGACCCCTCGAGGCGATTCCTGGCGCGTTACTCCTACACTTTCTCTTTCGCGCCCTGCCCCCCGAGCTCCTTCCGTCGGGCGTCCCCGCGCGGAGGCGCGAGAAAACGGAAGCGCAAACTTGGCGGATTTTTTTTTTCCACGATGGGGGGAGGAGTGGAAAAGTGCCCCGGCGGCAAACTTTTGCCAAGGCGCCAACTTTTGCTCTAAAATAAAAGGAGAACCGGCGGATTCTTGGATCGCTGCTGGTTTTCGTCAAATTTTCGAGTACTCGCCGTCCAAGCGAAATAATGAAATTTTTTTTCATTTTCTTCTATTTTGTTTTACGAATAATACATTTGCCGCTACAGTTTATATTAAGTTCTCCTTCTCGATTTTGCAAAATTCGTATAAAGAAAATTTTAACGAAATTATTATTCACGAATATAAATTTCTCGCAGACAAATAAACTTAGCAGTATACTTCATTGGCCATTGCAACTTTTTTGGTAAGATAAATAAAATTGTACACGGTTCAAAAAATTAGCATATTTCGCGTGTCATAAATTGTACCACACAAGAAATGGGTAATCAATTAACATGCAATTGTATGCAATTGTATGTTTTTTTGTACATGCGCTACTTGTTAATCTTCTTTTCTGTCATTTACACGACATTGAATGACATATTTTTCAAATAACACATGCCCTTGTGTTTATAAAAAAAAAGTAATGCATATGTTAATTTAACATACGACATATGTGAATAAATTAAAACTCACAGAATATTAAAAGACGAAAAATAAATTTACGTTTAAAAATAATTGTTATTGTACACAAAACTTTATTGTACTGTTAAACAGAGCTCAAATATTATATTTTAATTTCAAGTTAGTTTTTAAGTCAAACAAGCATGGACTAAGCAACTGTAAAGTGATTTGGCCATGCCTGTTTTATTGTTACTCCGGACTGGCGAACAGGAAATTTATTTTCCTCTGCCGGATTACTCTGTAATATTTACTTTGTAATGTAATGTACTGTTACTCTGAATAAATAAATAAATAAATAAAATAAATACATATTACGAATACGTTTTGAAGTGTACAATTAATCAATCTTCACTTTTTATTTAAGTATAACTGTTTTTAACATTCCTTGCAAAAATAACTGTAAATAAATAGAATACACGGTAGCGAAGTATTCTTGCTTAGTGGAATATCTTTCGGCGCAAGGAACGAAAAGTGCAATACGACGACGTCAACGCTGTGGGAGCGCAGCAGTGAAGTCTCACTCAGAGACAAAAGAAGCAGGGCCCCGTCGGCTTTCGGGCGCGCGCTTTACGACTCTGTCTCGCGCGGGGACGAATAGGTAGCCGCGCGTCCCGACACTATCTCCCCGCGCCACGGCACGGCGCGCAATTAATCCCGGCCGTCCGTCCCCGGCCCGCCTTATGATATTCCCTTCACGTGCAAAGAAGCGCGATAACGCGCATGGAGAGGGGATGGACTTATCGTCGGAACGCGAGGCGATCTCCGCGTGGTCGTTTAATATTTATGAAAGGGCTCCTCGCGAGCCATTGATTCGACCCCCACCCACCCCTTAATCGCCGTTTCAATTGCGAGCCGAGCTCCTTAACGAGCCGCGGGATGACATTAAGAGCGCCTTTTACTTTTACTCTCTTGTTCCGCGTTTCCCTTTATCGTCCGATTTTCCGTTTCTCCTCTTATTATCTTTTTACGTCCGACCGCTCGCACGCCCGCGTAAATATTTATACGCGTATACGGCTCACGGCTTCGAAAGGTGTGGGGGCGGCGCTCCCCGCGCACGCTAATGCCCGAGCGCGCACAATGCGAGCAGGGGGAGAGGGGATCGATTGAGCGGTCCCGTGGAAAACTCATCGTCGGAGGTGTCGCGCGTCTCCGCGCAGATAAATCAATCCCGCAGATGCGCGAGCGGGGCACAATACCGGAGGCTCCTTATATACCCACACGCCGGCGGTGCTCGCGTGGCGCGCCTCTATACAGAAGGAGGGTAAGGAATGGAAAAAAAAAGAGCGAAGAGAGAGACTCGAAAACTCGAGGACGATTAATAACTTCGAAAAATCTGTCCCCGGCAGAGGATCGAGTGCGGCGCATCGGTGTATACGTATATAGACGGTGGCTCCTTGGGCCGGGCGCAAATAAATGGCGCGGGTAAAGCATGAAAGGCCGCGCGCGCGCGCGCTAACCCGGGCGCGCGATCGCGGTGCAGATGGCACACAATGCCCCGTGAAATATTGCGGAGCGACGAGTCGTGCGTGCGCCCGGATCGAGAGGATGACGATGACGATCTGTGGGCTTTGTGCAAGCGCGCACCGCGACGTGTTATGACTTTTAGAACGACGACGTACAATGGCCCAGATTCACGCGGGATAAAACAGTCATTATAATCGGCTAGGAGCGTCCTCGCTCTTTTTTTTTTTTCTTATTTAACCCTCGCTGTACGAGCGTGAGTTTCCGGGGGAGGCTCCACCCGTCGATCATCCCGATAAGCGGGAAATAATCGCTGCGAGAGCGTTTAAATGAGTTGTTCTGATTTCCTGCGACGGAAGCTCTCGAAGCTTTCGAATTCCGCTGCGGAGTCGTAAAATAGCAAACGCGTCTTCCACGAAGTGAGAAGGATCGCTACCGAGAATAGTGAACATAACAACGCTTGCATTTCGCCGTAGAAAAAGAGAGAATATAAAAAGCGACTGCAGCGGTCCTTAAAGACGTTACCGTAGAGTCCGTAGCATCCTCGCCCGGACAATTGTTTCGCGAGAGCGAAGCTAATAAAGCGGTGAAAAACTTCACTTTTCACGCGGCCGAGAGAAGAAGAGGAAGTGGGCGCACTGCTGGACGGACCAGTCGACTCGAGAGCCCAAAGGGAGAGGGGAGGGGGAGATGCAATAAACGGAGGGGATGGGCCTTTTCTTCACGCATTATGGGGGCATACATCGCGGCGAAAACGAGAATCTAGTTGGAAAACGCTCGGCTCTTCCCGGTAGCGGGAGCGAGAGAGAGGGAGACGGATCGCGCACCTTCGCAGGAACGGAGCCTCATTGAGGCCTCGCTCGCGCGCTCGTTCGCTTTTCGGAAAAAGCCCTCGGCCGGAGAGTGATATATGGGCGTAAGCGGCATTGTGTCCCGCTTTTCGGACGGCAGCGGCAGTCTCTTTTCGCTTCTCCCCAAGGATAATGGATGATTTTTCGCGTCCATTGTGTCGACGAGAAGAGAGAGAGAGAGAGGACGGGGAGAGAGACAGACAGACGGAGAAGACACCAGCTACCGCCGAACAAACATTGTTGCCAACCTCCGACGAAATTCTACCCTCGTCTAACCCCCCCTCTCTCTCTCTCTCTCTCTCTCTCTCTCTCTCTCTCTCTCTGCTACCCGGCGGGTTGCGTCTGCAACCTCCGGGAGGAGACACCGGGCGAACCGCGACCTTTGGCCCCATTCTATAAACGTTCTCGAGTGGATAATTTTCTTGTTATGCGCTCCGTATTAAACTAAAATGCCGAGCTCGTGAACTCACCGACCCCGCGTCGCTCGGGAGTATGATTTTAATGCTCGTTTGATTCACATAATTCTATGGTAATTTACCCGTGATTCCGCGAAGTAATTTATAATTCATTGCGATTAGAAATTACTTCTTCCTCAGGTATGCCGATTTTTTAGTGCGATCCTCGTTAACCGGCAAATGACTTAATTCTCGAAATCGCCATTAAAAAAAAAGTTGTATTCGTTAATTAATTTGACGGTCTTTTTCTTGTTTTGCGCAATGTTATAGCTCCAGTCTATTGAAAGTATAATAGAGGCCTCGAGGTCCCGAAGTGGGCCTATTACACTGCGATGAAAAAAAAAAGAGGGCCGAAGATCGCGTCGACCGATAGCGATCGACTGTACGACTCTGAGGAGATTAGGACGCTCAGATATTGGATTTAGATAAAGGCTCGATCTGTTTGTAGATCGATTGATCGATTAGCCTTGTGTAGCTTATACCCCGGGCTTATTATACCTGTACCCCAAGACCTCGAGCCAAACCTATTCTCGACACTTGGCCGCGCCGTTGAAAAAAAAAAGGACGGCAAGAAAATAAAAGTGCAATCGACTGCAGCTTCGACGAGTCAGCCGCGGAATGACTCTGATTTTTCTGACTGCGCGCCAAGTCCGACGGGGGGAGTCAGGAGAGAGAAAGAGAATAAAAAAAAAAGAAGGGAGATAAAAAGAGGGAGGAGAGAGGGAGAGAGCAACGTCAGAGTGGACCGTCTGCTCTTGCGCGTTCGCTCTCCTAGAAACGGTTATAAAACTTAACGATCCGGCGACCTTTTCTAAGCACGCGAGCCACGCGATATATGGACTTTCTGAAAATCGTACTTTGGTATTACTTCCAATAAATCAAAGCCACGGACGACGATACTTTAGTCGAGAGATAGGATCTACTCCTTCGCCTCCTTCTTTTTTTTTTGTCATATTATCTCCTCTCCCCTTTTTTTTCTCTCTCTCTCTACATTACCAATTCGAGCTCGAAACGAAGTGAGCGAACAAACGGAGTTAGATTTCGAATGTATCGAAAGATACGAAACGAAAATAAAATAAAATTTTAATAATAAAAATTTCACGTCATTGTGGAGTTTATCGATGCAGCCTTTAAAGATCTCTCGTTCGTTTCTTTTTTTGTGGATCGAAATCCCACGCGCGCCGATCCCTCGGAAAAAAAAAATAATAAAAGGAGCTAGTGGTTACCTCGAGCCTGCAGAGGATCGGCGAAGTGTCGATTCCCCGGGATCCTCGCCTTTTCCGCGGTGTCGGACGAGCGAAAGACGAGAGGAGAGAGTCCGATGAAAGGGAACCGCAAATCCGCGCGGGCCGCCCGGCGATCATTCCGCCATGTTGGCTCCGAAAGGGAGCGCCGTCACGGACAGATGTTTCTTCTCCCGGAGATAATTCGAGTGTTTGTACACAGACGCGCGGCCGAGGGGTGCAGAGACTTTTTCCTCGCGCGCTGAGAGCCTCGGACCTGATTATTTTCTCGGCACGCGCTTAGTGAGACGTTAAGCGATTTATCACGGATTAATCGCGACGACGGGCCCCGGTGATTTATGTATCGCTCGTCGCCCGCGGAAAGGACGAGATTCGCGCGAAATCCGCCGCTCGAAATTGATAGGATTTTTCGACGGGGCCAATGTACGCAAGTGAATTTCTTTTTTACATCAAGAGCGATCAAGATTTACGAGTCACGTCTCGTGTCTGCTCGCTCGGTCTCGGCATTAATCTTCGATTATTGACATCGCGATGTTAATTGATAGAACTTTAATTTATGCAGCGCGTCGTTGCCAATGCAAATAGGAAATTTATGAAGCAATTATACGGGGTAATAAAAATTGAATGACGCGGTATTTGTAATTCTGGTATCAACCAGGTAAATCATCCCTGGATATCCAAAGGATTATTCGTTTCAATTTCAAAATAAAATTCTACTTACAAAAAGACAGTGGATTTCAATTAATCTGAATATAACAGTTCAACTATAGCCTCGACAGATGCTTAACTATCGTTCAGTTCTTAAAACGGATTGAATCTTATGCTAATGCTAAATGAAAAAAATTTTACTTTTTATGCAATAAATTCTTTTAAAAATAAAAAATTTAAAATACCGAGAAAAGTAAGATTCCATTATTCTCTTTGTTTCAGTTAACTCGGTAGACCGGCAGCAGAGCAAGCGGCGCACATTCCCACTAAAATTAGAAAAGATCCAAACAAAAATGCCGGGCCGCGTGCAAACACGCAGCGGCAGAGCGAGGGGCCGGGCTCCAGGTTGATAAAAATTCGTTCGCGCTCCGGCGCGATTAAATGTCAGAGGAGCAAGGCTGGACGCGCGCCACCGTCCGAAATCTGATAAGCGGCCAGGGCCCGGTTTCCGAAAAATCTCGCGCCCCCATCTCGCGAAAATTCGGTAGCTCCGCACGTAGGCGAGGCGCGCGCACAAGTCCGCCCGGGGCTACCGCACCGCCTGCATAACGCGCGTCGCGGTAGCGCGACGAGAGATTAATCCGCGAGATTTTCAGAAAGGGGCGCCCCCAGCCTCGACGTCTAGAGTTACCGGGCGACGCTTTAATCGGCCCTCGCCTCATTTGCCTGCGGACCGTGTTCTCCGCTCTTTTTTCGCTCTGTCCTCTCTCCGACTGCTCCCTTGCTCCGTTGCCTTTCTCTTTTAGTTTTCTTTTTGTAGGAGCGCGCGCGTTCCTCTCGCTCGCGGGAATCTAGCTGGCATTCGAGGAATCCGAGCGGGAATCCGGCTGAGTTTCCGAGACGAACCGTAGTTTCACGTAATTAGGAATGCCATTTTGATTGGTTAAGCGCGTCGGTCGCGCTCTTTGATGGGTGGGCAGACTTTTTGAAGTCTTTTCAAAATCTTTTATGCTTTGTGTGAACGCCGTTTTTTCAGAAACATTCTTATAGTGAATCATTGTTTACCTGAGCTAATTCTGATAGTTCTCTGAAAATTAGTGAATTTAGCAAAGACTGTTTTTTATAGTGTATTTGATTGATTGATTTTCTTGAAAAATAAAAGGGAAAGTATCTCGAGCCATTATTTGCAAGAAGAATCGAACATCTCGTGGAGGCAGTCAAGTTTACTTTGAGGTGGGAAAGATCGTTCCCTCTTTTTATACAGTTGTCACGGCTTTTGGCGGTATCGCGACGAGGATCTCCCGTAATTGAATATCTTCCGGCGAAAGAGTAGACACTGGTGAGCAGCAAAACACATGCCGTTTTGTTCCCTCGCTTTTTTTCTTCCACCGAAGGGGGAAAAGATGGCCTGTAAACTTCGGGTCGAACACACGGGCGATCGGCGCCAAATGGATTATTTAAAAAACAATAAAAATGCAAAAGGCTTCGGAAGAAACGGGTTCCCGTACAAGCCCGACGAGATATATCCCTGTCCTTTAAACAACCATTCGTCGCAACGAACGACTTGTAATTTCATTCGCACGCGCTTTTTGATTTCGCGCACGAAGGTAAACAAACAAAAGCGAGTGGTTGACGAATGAAACTCGAGAGGTGTGTTCATGAAAAAAAAAAGGCCCGAATTGAATAGCCGCGCGATTGAAATTCACGTGCGACTAACGAGCGCGCCGCCGCAGGTTCAACCCTACCGCGGAAGGATACTTTTCCAACGTCCGATCCCACGAACATTTGATCTAGATCCTCGCATTGAGCACTCCATTCCCCTCATACCCCTTATTAGCATACATACGCCCGGCCGGAGGAAAAGCATTTCGGCCGGCGGAGTGTGCATCTCCAGAGCCGCGGAAACACTCGAATTTCGCGCTCCTGCACAATGAGCGAAAGAGAAGAGAAGGCCGCCGCCGACAATGGGTGAAAGCTCGCATCGAGTTTCGCCGCTCTGCTAATCCCGGCGTCCCTATTATTGGCCCGTGGGGCTATTTTTCCGGGTCGCGCGAGCACGAAAAACCGGGAAAAATTTTCGGGAGTATCGGCGCGCGAGGGGCGGCTCGGCTGACGCCGGAAAGAGACGGGCTTTTGTGCGAGCAGTGCTAAACGCCAGGGAATCCCCGGGCGCGCGAAGAGGATCCCGCTTGTTAGAGAGGGGCCTAGGCGTCGCCGCGCCCCATTGTCGGGCCGAACTTTTTTCATCAGGAGCGAGAGGTGAGCTTCGAGAGCTCTTCTCGCGGCTTTGTGGTTCCGCCTAGCACGCGCGCGCGGATCGCCCGCTTTTTTCGCCTCTCTCTCTCTTTCTCTGCGCCCGGCCGATCGCGCCGGCTTATAATACCGGCGCGTCGAGTGTAGGCTCGAGTGGCCGTGTACGCTTTTGCGGTCAAAACACTTGGGCAGACTGGTGTATATACGGGCTCTTTTTCTTTGGCCATGTTTGTTTGCTCGCGCGCATTAGCCTTGTTAGGTATTATGGACTGCGATCCGGCTGATCGATGGACTAGAACTTCGCACGCGATTTTTTTTTTCTGACGATTTCACGGATACTTTTCTTGCTTAATTACTTTAAACCGTAATTAATTGCTGCTTTAGTATAGCAAAATACTTTTATTTTCTTCGTTGCTACAATCCTTTTTGAAAGGTTTGTACCTATTTTTTTTTCGCAATTGAAACTATATGCTATATTCAAATGAATTTTGTTTCTTCATGCGACTTTCAGAAGTTCCCCTATAAATATGAGTTATCCGTCAGCCGAGAAACTTAAATCGCAGTAAGGAAAATCCAAAAGCGATAAGAAGAAAAGGGATAAGTACAACAGGCAATAAAAAGACCGGCGGATCCAACTCGCCATAAAGGCCGAATCCGAAACATATAACTCTCCCCCTCACCGTTTCGTCTCGCCCATACAACGAGTGAGAGTGGCTCTTGCCGCTAATACCCTACCCACTTCTCTTCCAGGCTCGCGAAACTTTTTACGAAACTTCCGCGCACTTCTCTCCCCTCGCCGAAAGCAGCGACTGCACTTGATTTACACACTTCCGACAGGATCCTCCGCGAAAAACGCATCGAAAACCTCAAGTGTATACCAAACAAGAAGAAAAAAGAGAACGAGAAAAAGAAGAAAACAATTTTCCGATCGAAACGATCGATATCGAGGACGCATCAGGCAGGGGGCGCCTTAATTCGAATTCCAACGCGGGAGAAAGCGCGCGCGCCTCCGCTAAAACAATGGCCGGGCGAAAGCCCGTTAAATGCACTTTAGTCACGGTTAATTTGGTTAGGCCCGCGGACGTTTAATCATTAAACAGAGCCCCGAGATCGATTGGCCGTATTTATTGACTGCCGATGATTCGGCGCTTTCCGGCGCATCCATCGGCTTCGCGCGCGCGCGCACCTCTCGCGACGCGGCCGTGCAACTCATCGCCTCGCCGCGGACTCGTTTCGACCTCGTGTCCCTCGCGTGTGGCCCCGAACGCTTCGCTCCTCATTTCTTTCTCTCCTTTTTTACCCTCGTTAATGAAGCCAAGCGGCGATTGCGTCTAATGACTGGACACAAGGCGTGACAAGAGGCTTGCCGAGTGCACGGACTCTCGCCGAGCGATGCGCGGTTTTACGCGCACCGACGCTGCGTTGTCGGTGCACCTGGCGGTGGATATATTAATTATCGCTTTTGGATGTTTACTATTTAACTCGCACCGTCTTGGGAGTCTCGGTGCATTAATCATTCCCTCGAGAAAAGCGCAAAGCGCCTCTGTTAGCTCTTGGGAATTGCCGGCGTTCCGTCGGAAATCCACGTAATATAGGCGTTCCTGGATGATGCGCTTGTTTCAACGCGTATACTAATCAATCACTTTGTCATAATTTTTTCGACAGTTTTGAATAGTTTAAAGTAGATACCTCAGTCTGATAAGCTGCACAGTTTCGAGTCGTATAATTTTAAATGTTGCATGGAATTAAATCCCACCTTCAAAAGAATTAATATAAATCTTATAATAGAGGATGAGTCAGAAGTTTGCACCGTCGGGGCTCAATAAAAAGAAATTCATGAAGTAACATAAAGTCACATTAGTAAGCATAAAAATCATCCCAATATCATTAGCAAAAGAAATAAAAGGAATAAAAAAAAATCTATAGACACAATAGATTATATTCCCACGGTAAATCTCTTTGGAGCGTTCGCCTCAAAATAGAGTAAAAGCAAGATTTATCAAAAGGTTTTATCGCAATTTCTCATAATCCAATAATTTCATCGGGTCGCCGAGCGATCATCGGGTCCTGCGGGGATGCCAGTTCGCATATTAAAAGCGAGGCCGGTGGACGGCGACGCGCATCCTTCGCGCGGCGGAGTAGGGATCGGCCCGCGGAGGACCAGTTCCAGGACGAGGGCGGAGGAGGGAAGGAGCGGACGCGGCCGAGCATAATGTTTCCCACAGCGCGCGGAGTTGTATATTTTACGATATGGCGAGCAATTTGACATCTCGCATGAAACATAATTCACGCGCGCGCTCGCCTCGCCTCGTGGCCGCGCGCATCGAAGCCATTAGAGTCGCCGCGGATGTATAACGGACGGCTAGTGTGCGCCTTCTCCTTACTTTTTATTTATTATTTTTTTTTTTTTAAGGAAAAAAAAAGGTGTTAGAGGGAGGAGTCCATTTTTAGCGGAAGATCCTCTGGAGAAACGCGGCGATGAATTTTCCTTACGGACTCTGAGTAATAAAGGTTTACCTTCGGCTTCGGTTACGTGACAATTGCATTCCGCGTTTCACTCAAGCGTCCGCGCAAACGGCGACGTCGTAAATGGCGGGGGTCGCGCGGTGCACTTTTATGGGCATTCTCACGAGTCGGCGTTTTCTCAGGGATCGCGCGGAGGAAGGAAATCACGTAACGTCGCCCAAGCGTCGTTTTGTCTATGCGAAATAATGAAGAAAGAAAGGCGAGTCCGGAGAGAGGGAGTGAGAGAGAGAACGGCGAGGGAAAAAAGTTTCGTGGAAAAGAGAGAGGAGAGGAAAGAAGAGCGAAAAAAGATATCGGATTACAAAATGAAATTACAATACGCGGGCCCTTTTTTCTCTCGGCTCTTGACTCCCGTGCCTCGCTCCGACTATCTCTTTCTCTCTTCCGCGTGCTCTCGGCCGCGCCTCGAGAGCGACGCGACTCTCGGGATATCCATTGATTTTGACGTAGGGTAGCAGCGCGCCGGCAGCCGCGCGGCTTGGCAGCTCCATTTTTTGGGTCCGTCGACCTTCGGACCTCTGTTTCTCCTCTTCTCCCGCGTGGTGCGGCCACACCGAACGGATTTCCACTGCCGACTTTCTCGACGCGCGCGCGAGCTCCAGCCTCGCTTCTTCGAAATATCCCTCCTTCATAAATGCCCCGCGCTTGACAGCTGCTAACTTTAGCGATTTAAATAGCGTGCGCCGGGGAATCGTTTTAATCGAGTCTACCTGTGATGGGAACGCTTCTTTCTTTTTCTTTCTCTGCAAAAATGTAGACTATTTAATTCTTTCTATTTCTACATTCGGGTGAACCCCGTTTTGACCAGGACATTTTATAAATTTTCGAATTATTGTACACTTCCTCTTTAAAAATGAATAAGTGAATAGTAAAAATCTTCGAATTATTGGAGCAAGTGGAAGATTGTTCACGTGGAATTATAGTGACTATTCACTTATTTTAGTAAAATTTCACTTCTTTAGTTTTACAGGGTCGATGATCGGTTGTAATAAATCTTTTTCGAAACTTCAATTGCGACAGAAGGTGAGTGCCGTCGAAGAGTGGAGATTGAAGTCGATCGCGATGAGCAAAGTGCAGACTTTTGTAACGGCCCCCGCGAGTTTCGGCGAGTGCCCGGGCAACGTAACCGCGACGATCCATCACGCTCCAGAAAGAAAACAAAGCTTTCTCTCCCTGGTGCCCGCGCGCGATCGCAGCAACAAATTGCGCAAGCCAGGACCTCGACGTACAACAATGGGAGCTCCGCCGATACACGTAACCGGTGCGCGCGCTTCCACGAAATCGCCGAGTGCGGAGGAGACAAATTTGAGCGGGGGAAAAAGGAGGAGCGCGCGCGAGCAGCACACAACGCGAGGAAATGTCCGCGCTCTCCTCGCCCTAACGACCCATGCAAATTCCCTATCCGTTATCCCTCGCCCTTATCATCCCGCGTCGCAGAGGAGGACTCGGCGTGCGGAGGAGGAGAAGTTGGGGGGGGGGGGAGCAGGAGAGAAGGACCAGGTCGGCATTCCAGAGCCCGCTCGCCTCGACCCGCGACCCCCGACCCCTCGCCCCCTAAATCATCCACCGTGAGGCCGCAATTCCGTTTTGTTTTCTCCACGTGCTCGCCTTCTCCTCGCTGTCCTCCACCTCTCTCTCTCTCTCTCTTCCTCTGTCGTCTCCTTCTCCCCTACTTTTTTTCGCTCCGACTCCGAGTCCTTTATGTGTGTTATATATACCTTCTTCTCTCCTCCGCCCGAGGAGACAGCGAGTGTGGGAAAAAGAGTTTTGCCTGGCTTTCGCCATATTTTTCTCCCGGCCTCCCTCGCATCCTCCTTCTACCGGGGCTCCCTTTTCGCGCGCGAGCTCGATTATTATGAGGCTCGTTTACGGCGTGTCCCACTGTCCCGCGGCTTTATTATGCATTCGAGCGACTCGAACGGGAAATTTATACCGCGCGAGCGCGCGTGCGCCGATGAAATTTACGCCCCGCGACCGAGTGCACCTCACCGTATATACAGTACATTATGGAAGCTGCCCGAGCGCAATTGGACGCGCACTCACTAAATATGCCTGAGCTCTGTGCAACGATGAAAATTAAAGCTCGCAGCTGAGACACTCGAGTTTTTTTTTTTTAGTTCGCTATTATTAAGTACTGCGGGCGTGTAGATTCTGATTTTATAATGTCCAGACCTTATTTCGAGTGTATAAATTACCAGTGAACATTAAAAAGTTTCCTTTAATTTTGCGTAGTATTACAGTGACCTTCGACAGTCTTTTAAAGCTTCAGGAATACATTATCTTCAGTATTTTTGTAGTAAGTAAAGTAGATTTTTGTTCAATAAATAAAACTTGAATTTAAAATTTATACGTTTCAGATGGTAGTAAAACTCTTAGTCGATAATAATTAATTACTTATTAAATCTAATTTTCTTATCACTCATTTTTGGATAATTTTGAAGAAGGTTTGTATCGATGTCAATGAGTACAACGTATAAATTGATAGATGTGCTTTTTACAACACGTACTCAATAATATCGATACAAACCTCCTTCAATATTAATTATTTAATTCTTAAAAAAGAAGTACAATAAATTGAGTACACACATTTTTCACCAATCAATTGAGCAACTCTTTTTAAGAAAAATTACTTGTTACGACGGCTGGCGAAAAAATATTTTTCCCAATAAAGTGCCAGCCACTTTCGAACGTTAAATTTGTTTTTAATACATCGTACCGTTGAATAAGAATGGGTAGCGCGCGGAGCCGTCGCATAAAAGGCTCGAGCCTGCACAATGCTCAAATCAACGCCCGGGTCGTCCGGTGTTTTCGCCGGCGAGGGGTTTATAACGAGAAAGTCTGTCGAGATGGGGAACACTGGGGAAGGGGAAAGGGGACGCTCTCTGCCGGCGGGACGCGACGGCAGTAGCGTCTCATGCATAAGCGCGACGTTGGGCTAGCGGCGCACGTATTCGCCGCAAACGGCGCGCCGCCGACATTTAAACGGACAGAGGTTCCGGAAGGTGCAGCCTGACCCCCGGCGGACATTCGATATTTCGGTGGACGATCGTCGCCGGTGAGCGCGGGTGGATCGCCTCACGCCTGCGCGCACGATAATCCCTCACGCGCGACCCATATAATATACACGCGGCCCGCACAATCGACACCCTCCGAGAATTTCCGAGCAATTTCGCGCGAGGGTTATTGCAGACTGAGCCGTTGCTATGAAGGAAAATGAGTTTGCGAATCTTACGGTGCGGATAAAATTTTTTTTGGGGGTCGGGGTCAATAGATTTTTATTTTTATTATTATTATTGTTATTGAGCAGAAAAATATTTTTATCGATTAAGGAGGCTCATACGGTCAGGGCCGTATCCCAGAGCAATATATTAGGGGTGCTTGTTTATTTAGGCAAACTATTAGAAAATAATGGTGTAGAAGTATTAATGTATTCATATTTAATAATAATGTGCACTTTAAGTCATCTA
>JAWWEN010000038.1:2434080-2459177 GCA_035582955.1 Sycophila texana
TGAAAAACAGTGAAAATTCAGTGGAATTTCACTGGAATAAATTTAGAGGGTATTACAACAAAAAAATCTTAATTTACGTTATTCGCGAGCATCTATATTACATTCAAAACAATTGTGCTGTAATTTAGCACTGTAAATCTTTGAAAATTATAGGAATTTTAAGTTATTTTACTCACGTGAAATTTTCCTTATAATTCATTGAAATTCAGTGAAATCCCACTGATTTTCAATGCAGTGACATATTTTTAACTGAAAAACAGTGAAAATTCAGTGGAATTTCACTGGAATAAATTTAGAGGGTATTACAACAAAAAAATCTTAATTTACATTATTCGCGAGCATCTATATTACATTCAAAACAATTGTGCTGTAATTTATCACTGTAAAACTTTGAAAATTATAGGAATTTTAAGTTATTTTACTCGCGTGAAATTTTCCTTATAATTCATTGAAAATCTATACTTTCTTTCGAGGCAGTGTTTAAGAACATCGGATTATCGGCGCATTCCTAAGTAAATTTTCTCCAAAGCTTCCGTAAAACAAGCCCCTTTGATCTCGTATAAGCAGGAACAATTGAAACGTCCAGGAGATCGGTGACGATGAGAGTCCCGATACGCCGGGACGTTTATCGCTCGCTAATCGAGCGCCGGTAAGGTAATACGCAGGCAGCTGCGGAGGGCGTAAAGTTTGACGCCGAAGGATAGCTCGCCCGGAGGAGACGCCGAACGAGGCCCCTCTCCTCTCCCTCCTTCCACGGCGATCCCGCTTAAGTCGTTTAAGCCGATGCGGCCTGCGCGCCGTGCCCTCGGGGCCCGGCTCTCGCGCCAACACAAATCTCTCTGTCCGAATCAGTTTCGGCCGAGGTAAGTGTTTTGGCCCACTGTCGCTCCTTGCCATCCGCATATATACATCCACCTTTAACTTCCCTCGAGTCTTTTTTTTTTTTTTTTTTTTAAAGGAAATTTTTGCCGATTCCTTCTCCGATCACTTATCCACTGATCATCGAGGCTATTGCTTTTGTCAATTGACTGTGCAAAGCGAAGATCGTGTACGCGATAATACTGTCACCTTCTCAGCGGGAATATTATATCCTATTCGCCGTAATCGCATTAAACTATCGTTATAAAGAAAAAAACAAAACTCTTTTTTCTTGAAGGCTCGAAATTTCAAAGCTAAGAGCGGTGCCGCATCGGCATACAAAAAAAAAAATGCGGAAACAAGCGATCCGTGCGCGCTCTCGTATAGCGTCACTTGCGCGGGGGAGGGTAGCAATGAGGCAAATCGCCGATCGGTTATGCAGATCGGGCCTCACGACCGACAAATTCCCGGGGCGGCGCGAGGCCTTTGTAGGGCTCTCGCGGTTCCTCTCGCGGGAGCCGCGATCGTGACGATCGTGAGCGAGCGCGCGCGCGCCGAGCGGGGACATCGGGCGCGCGCTCCGCTCGGCACCCCGCCACGCCGACACGCGCCCGAGACGCGCCGCATCTCGCGCTTTCCCAGAATCGCCCCACGCGGACCGGGAAGTCCCTGGCTCTCGCGGCGCTCTTGCAGCTAGTTGGAGAGCTTGTTCCGCTTGTTTTTTTTTCTTCAAATTTTAAGACGAAATATGCACGGAGAATTAAGAGTTAATATGCAGGTCTCGTGCGAGAGAAAAGGGTGATAATTAATTTTTTACGTGGATTTTATATAGAAATTTCTATATTCAACTTTACTTTTCTATTCATTTTCTTTTTGAAGATTTAAAATTGTTTGTAATAAAAGTTAGGCGTTTCGCGAGAGTATTTTTGCAGTCAAGTGGTTTTCGGAGCTTAATCCTCAGTGGAAGAAAAAGTAAAGTATTTACTTTTCCCTGTACACGATTGTGAGATAAGTAAAGTCTAAATATAGATAGGAGTTTACGGAGATAAGTTGTTATTGGATGAAAAGGTGAAAAAATGTATGCGATAGAAAATTAATGAGTCGGCGTAAATTGAAAGCGGCTAGAAACAAGTTTTAATACGATCACGCTGGATAAGGCGTAAAAATCATAAAACTATAATGCTTACATTTTTATAATCTGTAATATGCTAAGTGATTTATTCGCGCAATCAGTGTGAAATGATCCTTGATAATTACAAAGCGCGTGAAGTTTATGAAAATCCTTTGTGCCAATTGAACGAGCACTCCAATACCTCGTCTAAATTTACCGCGATATTAATTTGAATCCTCGAATATACTTCCAGACACAAAACCAGTAGATTACAATAAGACAATATTCATCCTCGGCTCAACATCATAAAACCCCAAGCGAAACATTAAACAACAATCGTCGCGCCGTAAACAGTCGCTCGCGCCGAGGAAAATCCCTCCCCGTCGGAAATTCCGCCGTTGATATACGAGCCGGCCGCGCTCCCGGATTATTTACGGAAAACCGCCGAAGCCCGCGAGCGTAAACCACGGAGAGAAATCGCGCGCCCCGGTAGATATTTGCGCGAAAACAGATCCCGGGGGGCTCCCCCTTTCCTCGCAATTTTTTTTTTCGCGCGCACGCGGCGTGCAGGTCTCGCGGAGGCAGCCGAAAAACCGGTTCGCAATTACTGTCGCCATTTTCGCGTGTGCGTCTCGCCAACGGCGTGGGGGTAGACCCCCGGCTACTTAGGGTCGCGGGGATGCGCGCATCATCCCCCGGGGGCCGCGCGGACCAATGGCGTCGAGGGGGAATCCCATTGTGGCGCGGCACCAATCGCGTGCACGTGCGTGCGCTCTTCTCTACGCTTTTTTTTTTTACGGACCGGCGTTGCGAGCAACGCGCGCGTCTCGATTCGGGCTCTAATGGCCAGCGCATCTGCGCGGATCGGGGGACGCGGCGTGCACGGGGGTCGGCTTTTTTATAATCCGCGCGCGAGGGCAGCCTTTGATGGATCCGTCGCCGGCCGATTATCGTGAAAGTATACGCGCGCATTTATCTGTTGTGTATATAGCGTATATACTGCTCGGGAGGGAGTCGATCGTGAAAGTGCGCGAGTGGTCTTTTTTTTTTCAAGCTTTGGAGAGAGGATCGTTTAAAATTCATTTGGAGCATGATTAATATTGGGCTACGCTTCGGTGGAGCTTCTCTCTTCTCTTTACTTTCATGTCGAGATACTTTCAATTAATGTGAATTTTTTTTTTTTGGAATGTACAAAGCGAATTAGGCTCTCGCTGCACGGAGGAAAATGTGTTGCTAAACTAGCCGTAGTGTATTTTAATGTACTCATATCATAGTGTAGTTAGTAATGGAAAAGTACAAGCAGCTTGTTTATTATCAAGTTTAGTAGAAACATAAGAAAGAAAGTTTTAAAATCAAGTTTACAAGAAATTACTATGCTACTTTTCCCAATCCCTAATGTTAGCGTGTGAAAATTAGCTACGGCTCGACATAAATTTCTGACGCAGTTGCGAGTGAGTGTATAAATTCGTAATATTAAAATTTGTACATTGCATATCATGTTCTAACCTTTTCGGTTTAATTAAATGTTGAATTAATTAAATAACTTGATTATTCATTTTACATTAGATTTTTACTGTCTCTCGTATTATGCATCGGATTCCAAAGTGCGTTTGTAAAACAAACCCTTGATTACACTCCCGGCAAATATTTGCATGCACCGAATCAGATTCAGATCGCTACCATTATTACATTCCCATAGTCAGGGACTTTAATTAGAGAGAATATAAACAAACTCTCAAGGAGTGTCAAAGTGAGAGAAACAAAGCGATTACTCGAGCGCGCCACTTCATCATCATAGGCTAGTGGAGCGCACACCAACCGAAGTGCCGACTGCTCTCCCGAAAGCGTCGATGCCGCCGGGTGAGGTCAACGAGGCCGGGAAACAATGCGGCAAAAGGGGGAGCTGCCCCGAAAGGGGGCTCGAGCTCTTTTTATTACCGATAGGGCGTCGAGCGGGACGAGGCCAAAATCAGGGTAGCGGAAATCGAAGGGTCGCGGGGGCGAGGCTTGGAATCGCGATCCGCGCGTCGGCGTCCGCCCTAATGAAGCTGTGCGTCGCCGGCGCTAATTAATGAGGCGCGCGCCGAGTATCGTCGGGGAATCCCGATGTCCGTCGGAGATAGGCCTCCCCGACTCGTCTATAAATATGTAAATACCGAGGCGCGCGCGCGCGATGCAATCCCATAATATACGGCCGGGTAATTTCTTAATTGCGGCGGGCGCTGCGACGTTTTGGAGGCGCGCGACGGCGCCAGTCTCTGCGGACCCGCCGATTTCTCTCCCGAGTCTTTCGGAGGGAGACCGGCCGGCCAATAAACTTTTATCGTCACGAAAACATGTGTTTTATGCTGTTATACGCTTTAAAAGAAACTCGTTATCATGATACTAATCTCGACGGTGAATTCTCGTTCTTTCGTTTCGTTCGAGGATGGCCGAATTCTCTTTTTCTTTTTCTTTTTCATAAGGGTGCCCCGATGCTTGGACGTATAAAGTTTCGTGTTTAATTTAAGGCACGACGGACAGACCCCGGATCTGTTATTTTAAAAAGTAATTAATCATTCATTTGGAATCTATATATCGATTGATCATTACAGCGGAGAGGAATTGGAGTGCACCCGAACTATTAGGGCCTATGCGCCGGCATTTCTCACGCTCACTCGTTAATTAGACCCCATCTTCCGTTACCGTCGCGTCATTCGAGACGCAGTCTTCACATTTCCAACAAGATAAATTACTTTTGTAAAAAAAATCAGAGCTAAATTTTACATTACCGAGAATCTATATTCGTTAATTATTACGTAAACATTTTATCGTTACTCAACAGACGTCATACCGATCAGTACCAGTACCCGCGAGTGTGTTGACATATACTTTTTATCGCATAAAAAAAAAACAAGCATGAAACTTTCAATCAAAAGCCACTTACCGGTATGCGTCCTCTTGTGAATCTTGAGATTCTCGGACCTGGCGAACACCTTCCCACAGCCGGAGTACGGACAGGGGAAGGGTTTCTCCCCGGTGTGCACTCTGATGTGGTTGACCAGCTTGTACTTAGCCTTGAAGGCGCGACCCTTCCTCGAGCAATTCTGCCAGTAGCAGGCGTGGGTGGTGAACTCCGGTCCGCCCACGTGCTCGGCCGTGATGTGGTTGACGATGTCGCGCAGGTTCTCGAAGTACTTGCCGCAGAGTTTGCGCACGCCGTTGGGCACCTCCTGGTCCACCCACATGCACGACATCTTCTGGTGGGGCTCGGACGGGCCGGAGCAGCCGGGCGACGGGCCGCCGGCGGCACCCCGCATGTACCTGAGGAAGGCGCCGTGGGAGTGCGCGCCGCCGGGGTGCCCGACGCCCGGGTGCTGCTGGTGATGGATGGCGGCGGGCAAGTGCGGCGCGGCCAGGTACTGGTGGTGCGTGGCCGCGGGCCCGGGCAGCCGGCCGTCCTGGCCGTAGTGGCCAGGGTAGTGGCCTGCGGAGGCGAGGGGGTGCTGGCCCGGGTGGTGGCCGAACTGCTGCATGCCGCCGGCGGCGCCGGCCTCGTGGTGCAGCGGCGTGAAGAGGCCGAGGCCGCTCTCGGGGGTCGTGGGGTTCGCCGTCGCGTTGAACTCGTGCTCGCGGCGCAGCAGGAAGTCGCGGGCCGCGTAGCCGGCGTGCGCGTGGCCCATGTGGTGGCCCATGTGCGGGGCGGCCATGTGGCCACCGGGGTGGTGCGGATGGTGCGGGTAGCCCTGGGGGTGGAAGTGCGAGTGGTGCTGCTGGGCGGGCGCCTCGCCGGTGGCCGGCTGCAGGGGTCCGCCGGGCGCGCTGCCGTCGCCGCCGGCGCCCTGGCCGCCGGGCGAGAGCTTGATGCCGAGGCTGGCGAGGTGGTGCGGGTGGGTCGGCGGCACGCCGTCCAGAAAGGCGTTCATCATGCTGAGGGAGCTTGGGGCCGGGAGCTGGGCCGCTATGCCGTCGTCTGGGTGGCTGGGCGGCGCGGCCGCGTTCGCATCACCCGGGGGTCACCACGACACCGCGCGTTATCAAGTTCGCACTCGCGTTAGGGGACTCGGGCGCCTCACTGGTCACTCATGTCCACGCCGCGGAGTTCGCACCGGGGAATTCTGGATGGCCGTCGACGGCGGGATTCGGGGACACTTGTGTTTGGACTCTGCGGCCGGAGAGCAGAAAATCCGTGCTGCGTTCCTTGCTGCGTTCACAGCGGGACTGAGGCGTGCGGCGGGCTCCGGCCAGGGGGGAGCCGAGCGGGCCGCAGCGGGCGACGGCGGGCCGCTCCGCCCCCGGAGCCCCGGCCCCCCACCGCCGGCGCGGCGCCGCCCGGGACGCGGGGATACCAGCGGCGGATTGGCCGGTGGAGTTCGCGCCTCGGCACGGGTTGCCGCGGGACCAACGGCTCGCTAGCGTTCCGCCGTGGTCACGCCCCCGCGATCTCCCTCCGGCCGGCGGCGGGAGCGCCACGGTGGAGCGGCGCAAGGTTTAGTCGTCGCCCCGTGCCCGCTCGGGGGATGACTCTTGGCCCGCGCCACGCGGTTTCGTTTGTTTTACGCGTTTTCGCCTTTTTTTTTTTTTTTTTGCTTTGGAGGATGCATTTTTTGTTTGCTCTATTTCGTTGTTTTCGGTCGAAACGAATGTGTCTCCGGGAGGATGCGCTTTCGGATGCTTTGTTTGTTTAGGGTGGGGAGGATCGGAATTAAATTTCGTTTCGTGGATTTTTCTTTGGTGGCGCTTAATAAATAATTATTTGATTTTACGAGATCTTTTTTTCTTCATCTCATTGGTCACGGTGCTAGAAGATATAGTTCCGAATGATTCGGTTCCGAGAAACGAAGAGACGCTGCATCGGACTTGGCGTTTTCGTTTTATCGCTGAAACTTGATATGCAAATTGGCGTGGTTTCGAAATTTTAATTAATTTAGTACTTTTAATACTGTCACTAGCTTATTACTCAGAGTCGCTTATTTTTTTCTTATCGTAATGTAAGCGTAACTTTGAATTTTTATTATTCAAAAATCACATAAATAAATGAATATTAATTACACAAGGCAAAATTTTCGAATCATTCGCCGGGTGCAACGTATACAAAGCACTCGAGCACTTACTATACGCTGAGACTCGTAAGAACAGTATTTCCAATAATTTAATTAGCCAAATCCCCGATTCTTCGTCGAAAGCGTGCAATATTTTCCGACGATCCCGCACATTAACGAGGAACGAAAAGTGTCAGGCTGCCGGGGCGCCTCTTTAATTCAAGCGGGGCCGATCATTAGCAGGGCGGTAAAATTTATAGCATGTAATCCTTCGGGAAAACACCAGTCCGAACAAGTTTCGAAGCTCGTCGTTTAAATCCCGCTGATCGAGCCGGAGCTGCCGGCGGAGAGTACGATCCCGGCCGGTGCAATCATCAGGCAGTGCACTTAGACGTGTCTCGAGGCTCGATGACCTGGCCGCACTCCCCGGAGCAGGTACGGCATTCGCACGCGCGCGCGCGCGCCTAACGAGCAGCCGTATAAACCTCGCCGGGCGATGATGGCCGACAATCGCGGGATCGCCGCGCCCCCTCCCTTCGGGGTCGACCCAATAAACCGAGTGGTTCGCCGATGCATTAGCGCCCGGGCGCACGCGCGCACATTACACCCTCTCGGTGTCCCTCCGGGAAAACGGTAGCACCGACGGGGTAACGAAAGCCCGGTTTTATTTTCCCGGCGACTCGACCCTCCCACCGGGTGCAGTAGGACGCTTGCGCCGGGGATGCACTTTGCGCGCTCGTCAGATTATCCGGGCTCGGACAAAGCCGGATCTGCAGGGCGAAGCGAGCGCGCGAGGCGCTGGCCCGTGCACTTGTCGCCACCGGGAGCCACCGAGCTCACCCTGGCACGCGTAATCTGCGTAATCTTCGCGGCCGAACGGGGGGTAGGATGCCGCTGAGGAGGCGAGCGGATTTTTATCGCGCCGCTATTGTTTTGGAAATAAGGAAGCGACGAAGTGAGAACTCGAGGATTATAGACGGGCGCGCTGGACGAGCGAGCGACTCAAGCCTTTCATCTTGTTGAGGAAATTTCAAACGATTAGCTTCGAATAAAATGGATCTGGCTTGGAAGCTACTGTTGAGTTTGCAATCCGCATGAGTTAATCCTTACACTGTAAGTGGAAGTTTTGATAATGAGATCAAAGAATACGCTGTATTTTGTTTGTTTAAAATTATTCTGTTTTGATGGTTTTAAATGACAGTCTTTGCTCCTAATAACATACAAAAAAAACACATAAAAATAACAAATATTCTTTTTTCCTTAACGTTTTACTTGCCGAAATTGACAGATTGGAATCCAATATGCCATTTTTTAAAATTGTGCCATTAAAGACTTTCTTTGATGATTTTATCCTCGGAGTACTTGCTGCACTTTAAACTTTTTTAAACTGTCCTTTTTTAAACTTTTTTAAACTTTTTTTTTAAACTGGCCTTCCACTGTAATGTGGGATGTACAAAAAAGGTGAACTTCAACGTTATTAGACACCGGAAAATGCAGTGGTGTCCTAAGAATGGGCAAATCCCGAAATCGAACCAGAAACGCCCCACTTTGGAGCCCCACACTGTATAACCTACAGTGAGTCACTCCGCTCCTTCAATAAACATTCTACAATGAAAACATATCTGTAGATCAGTGAGAGTTATTATTCTTTAATTACATTGTAAATCAATGTATAAGCATAAAAAAAATAAAAAATCGACTAATCGAAAATGGCGATCAAACAAATTTTATACTCTATCTACGAAACACTACTATTACTTTTTGCATTAAAATAATTTAAAAAAATTATACTAATAAATTACAAAAGTCTAAGAGCTCAGTAATACTAATAATACTCTTCAAATTTTGGACACTTACAACTGGAGGGCTATAATGACCAATCCACCTTTTCCTATACCTACCTAAGTAGCTTATTTCCTCTAAAGTAGTTAAACTACTCAACTTCATTCGACTAAATTTCTCAAAATGCTAAGTCGGATTTTACATTCTCTCTCTCAATCCTTATACCTACTTATAGCATTTATGATTAGCTAAAAAATGTATTTAATAAATAATAAATTCTATAACTATAAATTCTATATTTCGTAATTGTAAGAGGACAGATTTCCAAGTTACTACTTTTTAATGACTCATTCTTGTATACGATATAACGGACGAAGAGGCGTTATTTATGGTCGAAAACAAGGTAGTACATTGTCACAGTTGTTAACAAGCTATGTCGCCCACTTTTAATGGTTTTGATCAGGATGTTTTGTAATATTCTCTGTCACTGTTATAATATATTTCTTGGTAAAACAATAACAGTAGTTATTTAAATATGCATGGATTTTCTCTAATCCATGCACATTTCATCCAATCGAACTTTTTTTCTAATTCTTAAATACGTGGAGAACATTATGGACCATATGTTCGTGTAAGTATTTGGCCGGATCATCCTGAGCTACTGTAAAAATATATTAAATATTTTCTCGTCAGATTTTGCGAGGCAACACTTTAATTCACTGATCAATTACTGAAGTGCCGCAGGACATACCGCTATTTCGGTATATGATATCTTGATCTTCTAATTTATTATTAATACTTCTTAATTTGTTACAAATTTATATAAGCAAATGGGTTGCTGTTTACATTCTATCAAATAGAATCTGTTATGCTAGCCGCTGGATATAAATTATTCGTACGCACAAGTCCTTCCAAAATACATTTTTGAGGAAAAGGCGAGGAATAAGTCACTTTTTGCGAAAAGTAATTCCATTGGGGAAAAAAAATACCAGCTCATACGATAAAGTAGCTTGCATTCTTGCTGAGAAAAATAGAAATTTTTCTAACCCAACAAGAAAACTTGGTAATACATCCTCAACCCATTTTTTCTTGTGAACACCCATCCGCCACGCTACGCACAGCCGCACTCCTCAGCTTATGCCCACACCCCGAGTCCAAAGTAATTGAATCCAACGGTCGCGCTTTGCAAAGCCGCGGACCGCGAGATCGTTAAAGGAGATGAAGGGGGGCAAGAAGGGGGAGGCGATCTCCCGAGCGAGCGGAGCGTTTCGGTCGCGTATCGCCTGCGCGCGTGGTAAAAGCCCGGCATTGTTTTAGTTCAGACATCGGTCAGTCGGCGGCCGGCCAGCCGCGCGGTCATTACCTTTAATTAATCACCTAAGTTGAATGCCTCGATTTATTACGCGACGCAGCCGTACACGTCGCTGCCGTACCCCAGGGACGGATCGCATACTCGTTCTCTTCCGTCTCTTTTTTCCTTCTTTCTCTTTGAGAAAGTACCCTTTTTGCGACTTTTTCGGGATATAACGAATCTCGCGAGCCACCTCGTTTCGACGGGGCAGAAAAAAAAAGTAAGGGGAGATAATTAATTCAATCAAGCCGCGGTGCGTTAATAACGTCATTTAGTACGGCTAGTTTGAGAGTTCCGCGCGGTCTGTATAAGCGACGATATTGCATCATGAAAGTGTAACTTATGGTACTGTCATGCTTTTTAATAACGCATTTTTTTTTCTATAATCAAGTTCGTATATTGCTTGCTATAGATCATGAAAGGCTTAATTGTAACAGGAATTGAGATTGAACTGCTCCAATTAGAAAGTTTCAATTGAATTTTTATGTTTCATGTAAATATGTCGTCTTACCAAGATTTTAATGATGTATCTCGAGTAATTAATGTAGCTAATTTTCTCTTAACTTTATAACGATTAGCTTCGATAACGCAACATGAAATTTATTCGTTTTTTTTTTTTTTAATTATTTTCATTATAAATGAGAATAAATTATTATATGTTAACTTGCACAAGCGTGTTGTTATATACATTTACATCGTTAATTAATTGCAAACTATTAATGAACCTTATTCAATTTCGAAGAAGCAGGAAATTAATTGAATATAAATATAAGCACGCAACGAGATTTTTCATTCGCGCAGGGTAAAATTTAGCGCGATGACTCCTACGCGACTGAAATAAAATGTCGATCCATCAAATAAATGCATCCACTGAATCAACACATTGGTGTAGTATAAAATCCTTCGTGTGTCAATGTCCTGCGCGGGTTTAATATCCTTTCATTTATCAGAAGTCACACCGATCAATCCAATTGCTAATGACTATGGGACTTTGAAAAAAGTGTACGATATAACTATAGTAAGCGAGCCAAAAGAAAAGAATTATTATCCCGGCGTATGGAGGTGCACTATACAAGTATGCACGTCGGAAGACAAAGTAATGTCGAGTCGTTACTTCTCAGAATCGTTATTACTCATCGTAATTGCTTTTAATTTGTAAACGAGGACATTTTATTTGATGTTGCTGGGCCGCATTACAGCCTACCGAGATATAAAGAACTTAACTCATATCCTTGCTCGATTGTCTCTAAATTGTATTATCTCCAAGTGAGTGCGTATGTGTTTGTATGTGTTAACCACCATTGTTTACGTATGTGATACTTTTGTCGACCCGTAGCCATGCAGGTTTAGCGAATTTGAAGTACTGATCAGCTGTAACAAATCTTAAGTTTAATTTAAATTATAAAAATCTTTTTTTCGGAAATGATAAATTGATTAAACATTAGTAGAGTTCTTAATGTAATGCATCACTGAATCCACTTTATTCTATACACATGTATTATCTTATAATTATTATAAATCTAAAATTTGTAGTTTCTTTGTACGCACGTTATTCTGACAAACAAATGAGATCAATTCTTATCAAAATGTATATAATAGCTACATGACAAACTATGATAAACATAGGACTGATACTTTTGTAAGATAATAACGTCAATGATAAAAATATCTAATAATTTGTTGTTTTTCTTATTTCTCTTACAAATGTAAATATCCGATATGGATATCTCCTAACTAATTTAACAGATAATAATATTGTTATATTATACTATACATTGTAGAATCCCTAATAATCAATACGAGTATAAAAGTTCAAAACGAAAATTCCCTTTAAAAAAACCCTTTGTAATTGTGAATTAATTTATTTTTATTCATTATTTTTCTTCACCTATCCATCTGTCTCTCTTTTCATCACATAAACAAATACAGGATTACGCATTCAAGATTCCCGTAAGCCAAAGTGCATTTCATTTCTCGAGCATGACACGCTAACTCCGCCCAGACTATTAGCACCGGATCGCCGGCTCCCCTCGATTTTCCAAAATCGTGCTGCTTGATCGATCGACGGAGTGAGTTATCAGTTTGCCGAGAAACAATCGACGAATTCCCGCGAGATCGGCATCCCTCCGGGGATTAGCCAAAGAACACCGCCTATGCCTATACAGACTCCCGCGAAACGCCGATCCTTTTTTACACGCGTCGTATGGGCACAAGCGCCAACAGATCCAGGAGATCTCGGGGCACACCTCGTTCGGGAGATTCTTGTCTCTCGCGTTCATTAGGATGCTTTTCCCTGGTCGCGGTCGTGTGGGTCTGTCACGGCGAGCGCGGGTGGGTACAGAAATGCCGCGCGCCGACTTTTTTCTCGGACGAAATTTCGGCGATTTATTAAAATGCGTGACGCATCGGGCGCCGCGCCTCATCTCGCCTCCCGACTCACCTTCGATCGAGATAGCGGCCTCGACGCCCGAGAGTCGAGAGCGGATGCCGACAAACGGCTTATCGGGCGATTGAAAAATTTTTGCGTTTTATTTTTTTTTCTCTTTTTTCTTCTCGAGGGGAACTTGAGAGGATCGCGTTTCGTATGATAAATTGCGGGTATTAATGTGATTTTGATGATGCGCTTACAAATTGTTTTACATGGTAAATTTGTGTAAAGGAATTAGTCGGATTTTGTATGTCACCGATGAAAATGAAAGGATTTCTTAAGTTGTAAAAATATTTAAAATTTGCGTAAAACTAAACATAAAAGTATTGTTTGTGTTTAATTTGAAATGACGTCAGTAGACTAATTTACGAGCAATAAATATATGAGTGTAAAAGATTATCGACAACATTTTTTTTTACTATATACTAAATAAAATAGAGAGGCTCAAAATAGATTGTCTTGATTAATACCTTAAGTGAAATTGAATTTCTGGTTTCTTGATAAAACAAAGAAATTCGTCGTAATTGTTTAATAAATCATAAAAAAGAGATAAAAAATATTGTTGAAACAATCTATGGGAAATTCGAGGGTACGGAACAAAGCCACGAATGTCTTTTAATACAGGCGATCGAGGAAAACACTATACATCTGCTTCGCGGCGGGGGTCCCGATCATCATTTTTTAAGGGTAAGTCTGAATTCCGTATTGAGGGTGTGTTGGTCTAACGAATAAGTATCTTATTCGGAGATCGTACGACGTACCCTCATGCAATAAATAAAACACGCGGTTTAATCTTCGAGAAAAAAAAATTGTCTATCATCACACTTTTTCTTTCTCGGACTCAACGTCCTAAGCAATTTGGTAGCATAATGCTCGCATCGTCAGCTTGACTGATTGAATTCTATTTTACTGCTGAAGTTTGGGTAAATATAGATTATAAAGTAATATTTTATATTCACTTTGCTACGAATTAATTTCATATAAATTTATTTTTTCCAGGTCTCGCAACGCGGAATGATTTTAAATTAATTCAATTTCTGTTTTTAACGACACTATTAAAAAAAAAAACAATTTTTTAATTAAAAGCTTCTCTGACCTTCACACAGGAACCTGTGAAGTCGTCGTTTATACATTTTTAATTTTTAAAGTTTTATTATTTTTAAGACCTTCGAAATTTTTACAAAGTTTTTTTCTTAATTATTTAAAAGAATTAATTTTGTTTTAAGTTTCACAAATTGCAAGAAGGAACGGACAGTTTAATTCACTTCTATAGTACCTTTTTATATCTCGCGAGAGTTACACATTTTCGAAGAGGAATTTAGAAAGCGCCGATCGACGTTGATATTGTCGAGCAGTTGTGAAACGGAGTCAGTAACTTTCGAGGACGATTGACGATTGACTGATGCACGAAGGACGAACGGCGTTTTGATTTTTTGACTGACTAATGCCCCGTTAAAGTACGAGTCCAAGTGACAACGGGGCAAAGTTGTAAATCCTCTCGTAAAATCATGCCGGACAGCCTGCGCGAAACGATAAATATTAATGCTTGCCCAGAAACCGCTTCTTTTTTTCTCCCCCATCCCCATTCGATTTTTTAGCCTTTTTTCCTCCTTTTTTCAAACTCGGACAGGACCATAAATCATTTCAGTGGAAGAAGCTTGTCAGCAAAAAATACGGCGAATAAAGATGACCCGTGGTAAGGGGTTTGTTTCGGCTGCTAAAGCCCTTTTTTTACTCCATTTGCCAGTCGTCCGTCTTTTTCAGTTCTCCTACGCTCTTTAACCTTCTTTTCGCCGATGCACCAACCCTCCCTCCTTATTATTCACGCATCGGTAGGAATTTCTAATGATTTATTTATTTCTGTACAAACAGGCCAAGCTTATTTTATCGCCTGTATATTAGTAAAAAATGATTTATTTTATTAAATCGACGAAACCCTGCGTGTAAAGGATCCATTTTCTTTGGATATTCGGAGCGATGTGTCAAAACAATAATTTATACAAACCTGAATTTACGATATCGTATTAATACGGAAATACATTTCGAGATGCATGTTGGGCTATTATGCTTCTGAAATAGAAATTAAATGCATTTGCTTTCAAATGTTAAATAATCTTTCAAGCAAAGCGTTTTTAACGTTTGATCTCTCGAAATAAACAATATCGCTTTCTTTATTTGGGTGTTTTAAACTCGACAAAAAGTTAGCACAAATTAAGAGATCTAAAGTGTACTTAAACTGTTAAATTTTAAATTAAATTAACTTACAATTTTTAATTAAAATATTACAGCTTTTCTTTCAAAAAAGCATATGTTCTATACCGATTCCTTACAGATTAAATAAAAATGATCACGTTTTAACAAATAAAGTAAATTTATGATTTCACAAATCTAAAAGCAGTGTAAAATTACAGTAAGTAAATTAAAAACAACTGCGTTTATTGAAAATTTTTGGAAAATGTATTTCTGCTGGAAGAGCTGAGTCATCGGAGCCTAAAAAGAATGATGATAATTAGCATCGAGAGGTAAATTTAAACAAAAAGGGAACGGTTCCTAGCTCATCTCTCAAGGTGCCACGCCTCGGTTATTTTTGACGTGGTGGTCTTAACGTCCTCGTCCTTCTCGACAAAGTCGCCGCCCCTGTCGCCCGAAGAATTTTACCTATTATGCATCCACTCGGCCACTTCTCCGATTCTAAATTACGTCAGACACGGCTACACACGCGCGCAGGCTTATATTTTTCCAACTTTTTTTTTCACGGGTTGACTTTAAATAGGTGGTGATACAACATCGAGATTTTCCGGGGCTGGGAGTGTGACGCCTACTGGTCTACTGCAGTGTACAGCGGCTGATTTTTCTCTGTGATAGTGTGGAATCATACACAGATTTCTGAGAAAAGGACATTTGACTGATTGTCGTATATTACAGGTTATAAATTATAAATCATATCGTCGCTCCCAACGAAGAAAAGAACATTTCAAAAAATGTCGATTTTAATTTGCCATTTTTAAAGCACTAGAGAAAAGTAAACTCTTCCAAAACCTGATAAACTTAGGGTATCGTACCAATGATACCTCAAGTTTATCAGGTTTTGGAAGAGTTCACTTTTCTTTAGTGCTTTAAAAATGGTAAATTAAAATAGGCGTTTATTGAAATGTGCTTTTATTCGTTAGGAACTACGATATTGACTCTTAAATGTGCATTATTCATGGAAAGTATATTTAAATAATTTATTTTTAGGCAATTTTTATTTTTTTTTTTTACGTAAATTGTTAAATAATTGAAGTCTCAATACCCTAGATCTTTAATTTCAAATTTAGATCTTTAATTTTTAAATTACAATTTAGATTTTGCTATGCAAATCTAAGTTTTGTATAGCAAAATGTAAATTTTGTATGTAACTTGATATTTCACTGCAAGCACCGAATATCTAAACATTAAAAGTAATTAAAAATATTATAGTTTTTACTATTTTAAGAAAACGACTTGGTTGAGAAAAGAAAAAAAGGTAAATTTTCTCAGTTTTAAAATATACTATTTTAAATAAATTTATTGATTAAATGAAAATGAATATTAATCATGTAAATGTCAATTCAATAATTTCTTGAAATAAAAAAAAATAAATATGTTGTCAGGCTGCTGCGCACAAAAGCTAATTTATTTTAGTATATCCATTACAATCTAAGTTAATTCGTTCCAGTACTATAGCTACAGAAATAAGTGGGGCATGCTTAGGAGGACAAATTGCATTAGACATATAAGACACAAAAGAACAAATGACTAATGGAAGTGGTGATTGTGTTTGCGAATCCGTTGAAAGCCCGCGAAATATAAAGTGCCGGATCTCTCGAGGCCGCGTCGGAAGTGGTGGTGCAATTTTCTTCGTTTTATAGATGCGCGTGGAGATCGCTCGAGTGCGGTGTACGTATAACGAGCGGAAACAACGCTAATGAGAGAACAGATAGGGTAGAACCGGCAGCCCGCTTGATTGGAGATGAAAATTAATTGGTTCAATGGAGTGAAGTGCAGCACAAGTGGCGGGAAGTGAGCAACTTGCTGCTGGACCCTCCTCTCTTCGGGCTTTATCCGCGATTGTGCACTTGGACGTGTGTTTCAATTTGAAAATTTCGTACTGGTACTTTGGAGTTACGCAAGGGGTTGCCTAAATGTCTTACATGCCAGAAAGTTCAATTGTAAATGCAAGTTTGTCTATTGTTTCAAATAAAAAAGTATTATCATTATTTATCTAATCCCATATTATGAAGTATATTGTAAATTATTTACCTTGAAGTATCTATACGTAAAGTCTATAAAAAATTAATTTATTGAAACCTTGAAAAGAAAAATAGTACAAATATTCAGTTTAATTAATTTTGAATATTTTATGCTTAAAAGAATAAATTGTTTTTTATTTAATTTCTATAATATAATTACCTTGGTAGAAATCACCCAGTTTTCTTTCATCTATCAAATAACTTCCTTTTCTTTTCAACTAAACTTAAAAAAAAAAAACAATTAATTTATATTCCCTCGAAAAATTAAATCACAAATAAAGATCTTGTCTTTGTTTCTCTTGATGCGATATATCTCCACCAAACGTGAAGAAACAGCAACTGACTTCAATTCATATTTATTTATAGATAAAAAAATGTTAACCAAAGCTTCGAAAATTCATGATCACCAGATCACTGGAAGAAGCAGAGCCACTTCCATGACATTACAATAAGTTGAAAAAATTTTGTTAAATAAATGCAGTATTTAAGTTAATTCCACTCATTCAACTTTAGAAAATAAATCATTTTATGGGTAATTACTCGCCAATAACTCTGGACAAAGCAGTCAAGTTATCCACCCCCGCAAATAATTAGCAGTCGCAGCGATGCACTTATCGCCGAGGGTCGGAATTCAGAGATCGAGACCGCAGCAGAGCCTCTCGGGCCTCGCATTTCTCTCACTTTGCACCTTATCTCATCTGCGGGCGCGAGCACCAATGATTGAAACGCATTGAAACGAGACTAAGAGATGCGCGGCCGATTTAATTTCTAGAGAAGGGCACAATGCCGGCGATATTATTGTCGGCTGTCTGCGCCGCGCGTGCGCAGCAACGATGACTAATAGATTTCGAGAGGCGGTTCATCCATCTCCGCGGAGGGCTCGGCACCGTGGCCTGGGCCTGTAGTTATATATACTTATGTGTATCGACGCAAAATCGAAGCGGCCGCGATCCGATCGCCTCGAGCGAGCGAGCGAGCGCACGCGCAAGCGGGTCCGCGACGCATTTATTCACCATTGGCCACGGACGTTTCGACCTGCGCTCATCTCCCGCGAAGACTCGTTTCGACGCATCGAACATTAATTATCGCGCAAGAGAACTGATATATTGCGTCCCGGTGCAATCGTTTTAAGAGGACTTCTTTTTTGCTCTTTTTTTTTGCATTTCGGCGCGTAATGCAAAATGTATTGGTAATGCAGCCATTAGTGGGGTGATGAGATGTTGTGAAATGTTGTCTGCTGAAATTAACGTTCTGGAGAAAAGCATATCAGAAATATGCAGAAAAGGTGAAGTTTCGTTTAGAAAGTTGCTAATGGTAAGCTAAAATGTTGTCTAGATAGATGTCTAAGAATCCACTTGCTGGACGTATACTAGGTAATATTTTATCTATTTTTTTAAATTGACCGGTGTACGGCTAAAAAAAATAACGAAAAATCATTTGATCGATGGGAGAGATAAAGAGACGATTTTCAATAGCGAAAATTAGTGTCTATCAGTTCAAAATAACAAGTCTATATTTTATTTTTCATTAAATTTTTACTTATTAATACCTAACATTTGAAAAATTGTACAAATGAAAATGTTCAAACGTTTTTTTCTAAAGTGTATTACACTTCATCCAATTGTATATAACAATTAATTATATTTCTAACGAAGTTACATAATCCAGAAATATTTATAGTGATGCTTACTATTTGAAGGGTTCATTGGATATTTCGCAATTGAATATGTTGAGTGCCTTAAAAAATTATTATACAATTTCTCACAGGCGAAATATTCTTAAGAAAGCTCTTAAAAAAGAATTCAACAAAATTTTAACCATTACATACGAACACTTATTATGTCAAAGCTCTTAATACGCTCACGAACTCGGCTTTAACCAAGTCTCTCGAGAAGTCGTCAATTTTCATTAAAATTTATCCCCCGTCCGCGGCGTTTCTCAAGCACCAAATTGTCGCATAAAATGATCTCGAGGCGCCATGCCCGCAGATATCCAATTAGATAAGGTAATTAAAAAATTACAGTTCGATAAATAAGAAGTAACGACGATGAGCTCCGGTCAGTTCCTAAACACTCGAACGGCTCCTTTCAGACCAGAAATACAAAACATCGCGAGCGCGCGGTTCGCTCGCTATGAATTCTCGCATCCGTAAAATCCGCCGTTTACGACTCGCGCGGCTCGTAATGTGGCGGATATCTCCATACGGCCTCTCGCGGCATACTCGTTTCTCCGCCTCGCTCCTCTCCTCCCGGCCTGTCTATTACACTCCGCCTCAAGTGCCATCTTTTTCATTAAAAATGCCTACTTTACAGCAGTTCTCAAAGCAGGATAAAAGCGAAGGATGCGAGCATACCCGAGCGTCTCCTTTCGATCGTCCACTTCATTATTTTATTGATTGCTTTTTAGAAAAATAAATGGTGAAATAAAGAAAGGATGAAAATTTCTCACTGGTTTTTATATTGTAAGCCTCGTCTGCAGACACATCTCGTGGAAAAACGATCGGTCATTTCATTTTTTTATTAAATGGATTAGAAAGAGAAAGATGCTTGTAAATTATTTTCGCGGCTTTCAAAATGTCAACCACTGTACACTCACACTAAGAGAAATTTTTCACAAAAATTACTGCAAAGCTCACCCTCAAAATTATCTGTACAAAAAGAAAATATTTCTTTCTTGAGAACAACAAATTTTTGTCTGAATCTTAGGCGTTTAGTTAATTTTTGTAATTATTATTAGGAAATAATTTTGAAAAATCTTTTACTGGTAAACATATTTACATTTCTTGAATTTACAAACGTCCAAAATTGAGATAAAAAAATGCCATAACTTTCCCGCAAAAATTGCTAGTTCTAATGCTTATGTGCATGATTTTTACGGTGAGCTTCACCGTAATATTTTCAATAAATTTCTTTGAGTGTATTTGCGTAAAAATGAAAAATAGGAAAGTGCAATGCTTTTATCGGCCAGGCACTTCGTTATTTTATTAATCGCTCGCGTGAAAAAAAAACACGCAAGGACCCAATGAAACTGATTTTTCTCGCGATTATTTTTTAAGCGCTCGCGCGCGAAAGGAAATAAGCGCATAGAAAAGCGCAACAGCGATGCCGAGCGGACAGGGATAGGAAATGAGAAATACGGCGCACTGAATTATGAGCCGTCGTAAATAACCGGCGATGGCAATATTTTGTCACCTTTATTGCCTCGCGCTTTTTGTTTGATCGTAAATTCGGTGGCTGCTCGGGCATCGAGCAGGTACTGCAACCGCTCGCTTGCGCGCTACGAGATCGGTCCGGCCTCGCCGTCTCTCTCGCTCGCGCGCGGCGAGGTCGGGCACACAGCATCTCGCATGTACTTCCGTCTTCGCTACCAGGCGCGGCTACGCCACAAAAATCCACCAATTTCTCTTCGCCCCGCAGCAGCAGCTACCTCGCAAGATGATTTAGAGAGATGTATAAACGCGATCCGCGCGCGCCTTTGACTCGTGACGTATTTACTCCCGTAAGACAATGGTCGTTTGTTAAATGTTTCCTCGATTACGATCTCGAAAGTCACTGTATATTGCAGTTTATCAAAGGTAGAAATATGATTTTTTTTCTGGCATTTTTGCGTTTCGGAAAAAGGAAGAGATGAGGACTAAGGAAGTCAGAAGATGTAAAAAAATTTATTTTTCCTCGATTTTATTTATGTAGCCTTGGAAAAATAAAATCAAACTGCACTGTTATACGAATTCAAAATTCCATCCAATGCTGATTTTCAAATCTATTATCTACACTTTTTGGGAGAACGTTGTTCATTAGAAGAATCACGAGAGAATATGAGTAAACTAATTAAAAACTCGGAAATAACACCGATGTGCACGTACAATAGTTTGGTATTTTCTTTATCAATAACGTAATAGAAATCTCAATAAAAAGTAAGAAACTTAAATAAATTATAGGCAGAACAGAAAGGGTATTTACAGCAATAGGTAGGTTTTGCAAAAACAACAGTGAAGCCAATGATTATTTCCGAAGGGTATAAATAATAGGTTTTTGTACTCTTGATTAATTAACTGTAGTCAGTGTAGGTTTAAGAGAGTAAATTCAGCACTATATTTTGCCTTGATCTACAGGTCAATAAAGTGGCCTTTAAAAAAAGAAATTTTTTTATATTTAATCATTTAAAATATCACTTTAGATTCAGTAATAGAAATTACTACATTGTAAAAATAGTCATAGGCTGTCATTTTGAAAAAAAAATGCCATACTTTATAGTAAAATTTATCAAGTAGTATTGTTATAACTTTCATATACAAGTAAATTTCACTATAAAATACAGTATTTATTTTTAGAATATCAGTCTGTTACTTTCTCAGTAAATTACGTGAACACTTCTCTGAGTGTACGATCAACAAAGTGCACGGACAATTTCATACTTTCTTCAGAACAATACCCTGGAAATGCGACCTTAAAAATGAAAGTTTTATTTGATACGACAGAAATTAATCGTCATAAGTTAATAAACGATCTAATCCTTATCGATTGCACTAATTTGCAGTGCCATGAAAAGCAACAAGCAATAAGAACTGAAAGCACGCGGCAATTTCATTCAAGGTAAACAGCCGCTCGCCGCTCGCCAGTGGCATGCCCTCACTCGCAGCGGCAGCGGCTCGAATTCGCGCGGGTGCAGCTCGCGATACCGCGTCGGCTGCCGCGGGTGCATACAAGCTGCATGCGTGCGAGCCGCGAGATAGAGAGAAGGGCCCTTTTGGGAGGACGGCTCTCGCCGAGCGAGGTGGGAGTGGCGTGGGTGTGTCCAACACGCTCGCTCGCACTCGGCTCGCGGAACACGATGTACGGACTCCCGTGTACAAGCGAGTCCGCGAGAAAGAGAGAGAAAGAGAGAGAAAGAGAGGCTCCCTTTTATTGCCGACCCCCACGTGCTCTCTCGAGCCGCGCGCGCGCGCTCCTATATTAAAATTATGAGCGCAACCGCAAATAAACCGATCAAACTTTCGCCGAATAAATCACCGCTTTGTCTTGTCGTTTTTACGAGCTGCGCGCTGCCGCGTATAGCTCTGGCGAGTTGTCCTTTTTCGCGAGTGCGGAGCACCTTGGGATTTTATTTATTTCGAGGATTATTTTATTTAGTTAGCGCTTGGCGCGCTTTGTTGTCGTGAGGCGGATGAGAGTTTTAAGGTTTCATTGCCAGTTGTAAAACTTAGAGTATCGTGGTTCATAAAGAAAGTAGTAGCTTTAGTAACAATTGTTATATAAAAATTATATTAAACTTATTCAAATTCGCATTGTAGCTTAAGTAAAGTTCACTGGTTCGTATTTTAAGGGCAAGTTTCTACGAAAGGTTTATTTAAATGAGAAGAGTAGATCATTAAAAAAAATTGTTCCCCACTAAAATATCTTCAGTATAAATATATTAACATTATTGAAAAAGATTATTTAATATGTCATATTAATTCTTTCGTTTTTGGAGATAAGACACGTAGAATGCAGTTACACCCTGTCAGAAAACTGCAATTATATTCTACTGAAATAAAATAAGTATTTTATAATTCTATATATTATTAATAATTAATACAACATTTATAAAAATATCTAACTTGGAAAAGTCAAGCATATAGTTTCAAAATTTCTCTTCAAATTGAAGGGACCCATGAAAAAAATTCAAACCTTACGGAAGAAAAAATGCACAATACGAGATTCCGACCATTACTTTCCCACCGTGAAAATTTTACTCTGTCTGACCTTCTAATAGATTTATAAAACGGTCGGGTTGAGCAGTCGAAAATATGTCACGGCTAATAAAAATTAACCCGTGAATGCCTACGAGGGTCCGGAAGCATTCGCTCGTCCGGTATCGCCTAGTCATAAAAGTAAGATGCTTTTTTTTTGCCGCCCGGCGAAGGTACCGATTTTTTTCTGGCAGCCATCCTTTCTCCCGACAGTTGACTCGGACGAGCCGAGAAGCCACAAATATTTCAATACGAAGGACTTTTTCCGACGGCGCGCGTCCTCCTCTCGCCACATTTTTCCGTAGAGCAATAAAAGAACTGGAGAAAGCATTTTCGCTGCGCTTCCGCCATGTGTCTCGCACACGACACCCGCTATCCGCTCGCCGTGAAACAATTTTTCAAGGAAAATGTAAACAGACATACGTCATGGATGTTGGGACCGCACGTGTCGGCTTCTTGACCGATGTCTCCAGAAATCGGTCGGCCTATTTGTCAAGGGAAAGTGGTTGACGGGGTGGAAGTGGAGTAGGTTGATTTTTTCTTAATTTTCGCTTTTACTTATGGCTACTGGAAAAGAGATTTATGGAAATTTACCCAAGGATATTAAGGACAATACGAGGAAACTTGAGCGAAAAGGGAGAAAATTTATTATTGCTATTCTGGTGATACGTAATTTAATGAATTAATATTTCTTAGAAAAATTTCGTGTTTTTTTTTTTATAAAAAGTGTAATAGGCTTGTTATTCGAAATTTGTTTTTTTAATTAACGAGAAAATAAATTGCAAAAGTTATTGGTAAAAATATAATATTAAAATGTACTAAAATCTACGTCAAACTAACTTATTTTTAAATTATCATTCACTAACGTTTTTTATTTTAAAGATCTTTTCTCGTTAATTTTGAAAAGTTACAAAGATTTTTTTGTGTAAAATTTACAGTGTGATATTTTTTTTCTCACATGTTTACGGTGATCTTACATTTTAAGAAATGAAATTGAGTAATTTGACGAGTTTATTGTATTTTCTAGTAACATTTTTATATTTAATCTATTCACACTTAATTCAAAGTCAATTTTATTTTTTAATATACTTTAACCTTACAATGAGACCATTTTCTCACATAATTAATGAGAAAATTCATTACAAAATTTCCGTGAAAATTGTAAATTATGACTTAATTTGTAAAATTTGCATAACATATTTTCTCTTTACTGCAAAAAATACAAACTAAAGCCTAAAATAAAGCAACGAAAAATTTAAAAATAAAAAATTAACAAAGACCAATGGAAAATTTAAAGTACCCCACGCCCACTGTACTAATTCCCGCAAAATGAACGAGAAAGCCTTGAGCTCTTGTTCGTTACACCTGAGCACACCGCGAGACTTGACCCCTTGAAAGAAAAGCGAACCGCCACCCACTGACCGGCTGACTATGATATTTCTAAAAGATGCGGACGGCAAGAGATTAAATCCTCTAAATAATTTTGTTAATAGGTCGAGGCTCTCCGGCTCTGTGTCTCACTGGGTCCCGCGGCGCGAGAGCACGGAGCTCGCCTCGCTTTCTCCTCCCAGCGCGAGCAATTAGGGAAACTGGAGAGCCGCGAGAGAGCGGAACCAGCGAGCGCACGCCCGGGACCCCTAGAAAACCGACGGGGAGGAAAGACGTCGGACGCGCCGCGGATAATAGACGAAAAAGCGTAGCGAATTCCGGTGTCGACCTAAACGAATTCGTCAAGAGCCGCGGGGGGGCCTGGCGGGGCCCCTCTTTTCTCTTTCAAGGCCCCGGCGGTGTCGCGCGTTCCGGGACCGCTGGAGGGGACTCCGACGCGCGGCGGAGGAAGGAAAAAAGTGTCCCGAGTGCGTGCGTGTGTGCGAAACAAGTCAATTCGCCCGTTACGGCGAGCGACGTTTCGGCGCGCTTTTTATTTTTTTTTTTTTTTCTCCGATTTCGTCGGATTTCACGCACTGCTTTTTCGAGCATAACGAGGCTCCTTCGCTATTATTATTCTTATTAGGATTACGGTCGAATGGGGGGACTCAATTTGTGCGCCATTGAGCGCTCTTTCCGGATGACTTAATGACAGGGGATTATGTGTGACTTTTTATGGTTCAGACATAGTAGTTTACATTCATCGATGAAAGAAATACGACAGTTTTGTGTTACGAACGTATGGCATTATTAATTTTATCTTTCAATTACTCAGTAACAAATTCGAAATGAAATCTTTTTAAATAAAGAAAGCAGAGACATTTTTATGCAATTTTAGTTTGAAATACAATTGTTATAAAATTTCGTATAATATATAAGCAAATTAAATTGTATCTTTCCCTATCTTTCTCTGACTATTGAAAATAAAAAGCACAAAATAGTAAAGTTCGTAAATATAAATAACATTTTATTACGTCAAACTTTTCACTGAGAAAAATGTTTTATAAAAATTACAATAATTTATAGTAGCGATGGGACATATTCAAGCTAAGCCAGAAATTACTACATATTTTAGCAAAAATTACAATAATTTATAGCAATTTTTGCTAGATTTTAGTA
>JAWWEN010000038.1:2459277-2473188 GCA_035582955.1 Sycophila texana
ATGTCCCATCGCTACTATAAATTATTGTAATTTTTTCTATAATTATTGTAATTTTTCCTAAATATTTTTTTCAGTGTTTCATTTATATAGAAATTTAATTTGAAAAAATATTTTCGTAAAACTGTACTCAAGTATCCTTTGAATAAATCTGAACATTAATTAACAATGCAGTACTTATTGAGTAAAAAGTACCCTTTCTGTGGTAAAATGAAAGTCACGTTTGTATCGGACACACTGCGATTTTCGCTATACACTACAACAATACTAGAATTATGTGCGCTTAGCCGAGCATTCATTCTCATCCTTCTAACCCTACAAATTTTCCAGAAAGCATCAAAAAGTGACTAAGAGGAAAAGCATCATTTTTTTTCTCCGTCAAAAGTGCGCTTGAAGCAAGTATATACACCCGCCTGCCTGACCGACCGAAGGCGAACCGCAAATTTTTGAAATCTCGATCCAGACGAAGGGACCACCGGCGTCAGGATTTCCGCGCACTCCTAAACGGCCTTAAACGCCAAACAAATGCCCGCGTGGGCCCCGACCACTCGGCCAAAAGCAATAGTAGAGACGTCACGGCGAGTGAGGCGCGCGCACAGCGGCGATCGACCTCGCTTTCCTCTTTTTCGCCATTATTCTCGTGCGGATCTCGCTGCGAGCGCCCTGTGCAGTCAGAACAGCACGAATCGCTGCCGTACTTTTCCGCTGCCCCTTTCCCGCCGGAAAGCCGACTTTCTCGATTATTCGGGTAATGGTGAACCCTTGCCGAGGACAACGGCGCTTTGGCGGAGGTTTACCGAGGCTAAATATTTCATCCAATTCAAGTTTACAGGCTACGTTTTCAAAGATCAATTTGACTTTTTTCTTATTCAATTTTAAAAGTTTTTACATTTCATATTTAAATTCATTATCCTTATCACTCATTTTGTTTTGATATTTTGAAGAGGTTTAAATCGATGTTAATGAGTTCAAATGTATATTGGCGTTCGTGCGCAACGTTTCGGCAACTTTTTTGTTGCCCTTATCAAGCGCTGAAATTTATTGAAATATAGATAAATACAAGTCAAGTTATATACAGATTAACAACTTAATCGTCGATCTTACCTAAAATTTATTTCGGTTACAAATTGAACACGTCGTCAGTGCAATAAAATTTTTGTCAGTTTTTTCGCTAAAAGGTATAAGAAACAATAATGATTTCATATTTAAATTTTCTTTTCTTGTATCGTAGCGATTATGAATAGCAACAAAAAGTAGCATGCCCTGAGCAATTATATACAATTGAAGGATTGGAACAAATCTTTGACGTATTAAATATTTAGTTGTGCTTTATTGCAATCGATTTAGGTACTTAAACATTGAAATGATTATTCGATACAAGAAATAATTACTAAAAACATCACGAAAAATTTCTTTAAAGCAAGAAATACAGATTGAAATTTAAAGATGAGCTTTAAAAATAAATGACTTATTGACGTAATGTCCTTAATATATTTGTGACTAATTCATAGACGAAATTTTGCTAAGAACATAATATAAAAATAATAATCGTTCAATTCAGAACCTTAATAAATTGCCCTTCATCTCGATACACTTAAATAAACGACTAACGAGCCTATCACGTACAAGAAAAAAAGCTCCGGCGTCACACGTGAACGGTTACATACACGAAATCGAGTTAAGCATCAAATCTATAAGAGCACATTACCATCGATCGAACCGCTTCTGTATTTACTTCTTTTCTACTCTTCGCGAAGTGCTATTACCTCGTGCACTCACCCCGGCGTAAGCGCGATGGCATGTCACCCTCAATACGCAATAACAGCCCGGCGAAAAAAAAGATCGTTATCGCCACGAAGTGGAAAACAAGTGAATGGCATTAGCGCTGGCCGATCATATCAAACCCTCCGCTCCCGCCGCAATGCGCTATAGAAAATCACTCTCTCGGCAGTGCGTTCATATCGCGCATAATCGCTTGCTGGCCGGGGGGCGACCGTCGTCCTGCGCCGAACGAACTACACGGAAATTCTCTCAAGATCGCGTATAGATTTCCCCGAAAAATCACCACCTAGCTTGAGGTGCTGAGCTTATCGGTTGGCTTGGTACTAATGTTTTACTCAGAAGTCTTTTTTTATTGACGAAAAAATCATTTACTTCTTATAAGGAGCTTTTTCTCTCTAGAGCAAGGTAATGCGTTGTTACTGTGATGTATACTTATTTAGAAAAGATGTAAGTGCTTCTGTAAAAACTATGAGATTTATTTTGACTGCATGCCATGCAGCGGACTAATGCACGTTTACAATTGTTGATATTATGTTCAGTTTCTTTCAAAATTTGAAAGAGTGAAAAAGGTCTTGAAATGAAAATAAGTCAATCGAGTTTAATTGTACCTAGATTTGTAATATGAATAAAAAAAAATAGATTCATATGTTCAATCGTAATCTTTTACGATTCTATTTCTATGATATAATTTTGATTCCAATTAGATTCCACTGTCATGCAGTTTTAGACAGCAGTTGAATGAAGAAAGTCTTCTAAACATTATTATCATGCATTTAGTATTACTGGAATCAAATAATCTGTTTGAGAAAAGAGAACTGAGAAGTCAGAATTTTCACATCTTGTGTAGCAATTATTAATAAGTAATAATTACTTTTTATCAAATGGCTTACTTAGGATACGTAATAATTTTAATTCTAAAAAAAAAAAGTGATAGTAATCTTTATAAATAAAAATCTTCCCGCGTATAAGTAATGCATTTCGTTCAATTTAGAAATAAAATATGTTCGACTAATAAAATATCTCAAAAATTATCTTAATCATTATCGTAAAATCTTATTTCGAAAAAGAAACGTATAGGAACGACGTACGCACGATTTATTCGTTTCAATTCGAAAATTGAAAAATTCGAAATTTTGTAATAAAGATAAAATTTATAGCGAAGTCTGCCACGCAGAGAAATGAAAAATAAATCTCAATGCCCGATAAAAGTAAGAGTTAAAAGCAACCCCATTGGCTGTATATATATAACCTGTCGGTGGAGGCAGAGTTGCTCGGTGGATTATGGAGACGTCTCAGCCGAGTATAATATATAAATACGCATTCCACCTGCATCGAGCTATTTTTCCCATAAGAGGTGGACTCGGTCACGGGTGCTTCGCACATATGGGGACCCGGGCGGGCGAGATTGGGCTTCGGGGCGTGACTCTGAAAACCACCAGCATCCAAATACACAGGCTAGAATGGCCCCGGAGTGTACCCGCGCGGCGAACGAATCTACCTGACTTATGGGGCCCAACATTCAGCATTATTTATGGCCCAGGGCCTCCTCGATGCTCCGAGAACTTTGACTCTTTATCTACCTTCTCTCTCTTGCTTCGCTTTTTTCATCTGGCCTTACGTTTCTTCTCTTCTTTGGGCCTCTCCCGCTCTCTCTCTCTTTCTCTCTCTCTCTCTCTCCTTTTCTCTTATACGAAGTCACCGAAGCAAGCTAAAAATCTTTTCTTTCATTCCTGAAATGCGTGCGGATTGAAACGATGGTTTTCCACTCGGTGAAATTTCTCTCGGCCCATCGAATAGCTTTGGTTTAGGGAAAAAATCAAAAATAGTGGATTTATCGGGATGTATGTTTAATCGATGAAGTATTTCCGATTCCGAAACTACAGTTTCGTATAGGTTATAAAGTTCGTATTTATTTTAATTTTAAAAAGTTTGAATAATTCCACCGTTATTTTAAAAACCTTGGTCTTTTATTGGTCTGCATAATTTATTCGGATGTTAAGTGATTATGTAAGGCGGTAAATCTTAACTAAAATAAAATCGTTTTATTGCAGTTGTAATTTCAGCGGTAATAAAAGAAAATTCAATTATTTTAAATTTAGTACGCACTTTTATTTTATCTAAAACATATCAATAAAAGAAGGTCTTCGAGTTTAATAACCCACCTGCAAAAAATTAGTTTTTCATTTTTCCAATAATTCATATTTAATATTCATATTTAATATTACCGTATCATAATTCCTCAAGGTAAAAATTAAAACGAATAATTAACATTTGCAACAGCTATAATTTTACTTCATGCAACGTTATTATCGATTAAAGATGAATTTGCACTGCATTTCCTTGAATAAATATTGTTATTTATTCATTCACATACGCGAAAATAAGAGTACTGTAGATTTCCCATGAAATATTAAATTGAAACATAAATTAACTATTTTTTTTTTTTATTTTCAAACAGCACAGCGCCATCGCTCGTAAATCCAGCTTTAATAATGCAAAATTGACTTCTTATTCAACAAACCCAACAAGAACGCCTTGCTTACAACCGCACCGAGAAGCCATAAAAAGTTGATCCAATTTAGCCCGACCCCCTGCGAAGCTCATCGAGAGCTGCGACTGCACAGAACGCCAGTCCGAATCCCAAACCGCGTCGAAGAAATCGCTCAAAGCTCCGATCCCCAGATAACCACCACCTTATTACGCAAGAGCCAGCCTCCCAGTTCTGATAATCGCGAGCGATACCCACGAGAAAGTCGACCGGGCCCCGCATCTGCCATAAGCGAAGAACAAGTCGCAAGCGACTGCCCCGGACTCATGCAGTGGCGGGAAAAAGTCCGCGAGGAATCTCTCGGGGGGCCTCGGAGTCGGGTCAGCGCAGCGTGGCGAGCATCCGCGCGAGATCGTAAATCATCGAGGGAAATCCAGCAAAACCACTACCGGCTATAAAACTTTATGGTGTTTGGCCCTTTAAGTCGAATGCTCGCGCGCTCTCTCGCGACTCCGAGGTGCACGGCCTTTTGGCGCGCCTCGTATATCTTCTGCGGAAGTGAAACTCTCGGGGCCCCCCACCCCCACGCCGGCAGCAGCCCCCCGATCAGTGTTTCAACAATATCGGTGAAGGTCCGATTGTCCGGGTGGGGGGGACCTTGGGGCCCCGGACAGTACTGGCCGGGAAACTCGGGAAAGCGCGACGGGCCTGACCATTAGGTATACGACTGACTTATTACCAGGCGTGATTTACTGCGGCGCGCGCGTTTAGGGCCAATCGCGGTTGCCTCCCGCGCGCCTCCACCTGGACCAGTGTGCAGCGCGAGCGGACCCGTTTACGATCGAGTCGTCGAATGGCTGCTTCTTCTTTTCTTTTTTTTTTGCGTCATCGCGAGGAGAGGTACCCGGAGTTACGTGCCGAGGTCGGAGGCGCGAGGAGAGGGCGTGAGGGGGAAAAAAAGTATGACTCGGCGAGGAGTTGGAGGATGAAGCTGCGTTCGACTTGCGGACGAGCACGAAGGGTTATTTATTGTAGGGGCCAATATTGGTAACGGAACTAATTGCGGACTGCTCTACCGGCAATTGTTGCTGTTCACGGTACGGAAGGAGCAGCGGAAGGGTTGGGGATTGAAGGGTGGTGCTGCCTGTAGATTTCACTTGCGCATTGTTCGGCTGCTATGTCGGTACACAAAATTTCTTTTACGTGAAATCTTGATTTATTTATTCGAGTAAATGAATGTACTGTTTAATAAAATAACGTGGAATTTTCTTCTGCGAATTTAGAATGTGTGATTTACAATTTGAATAATTATACTGCAGTTTTTGTTTTAAGTCCAAAAACATTTTTGAAATTTAAAAAAATTTTAGCGTTGAGTAGGAGCAGAATTTTAGTGTTTGGGCTTATCCCACTGAAAATCTCTTGAGTGAAGTTTTTACATTTTCGAAAATTTAACTCTATTGAAATATTTAAATCTTGTATCAAATCTTTTGGCGTTACTTATTATTTTCTATTTGTGATAAAAAAAATTATGGCAATAAAAATAGCACTGAATAAAAAATTCCTTTAAAAGTTTTATAGGTAAAAGATTAATTTAATTCTAAATACTTTGAAAATTATTTTTTCATAAATTAATTTTTATTAAAGGCAGTGATGGAAATTATATAAATTTGAATAAAAAAAAGGTAATTTTACTTGTTAATTTAATTGCTTGTCGAAGTTATATTCATTCTTCAAGTGACAGTTTTATTTTACAATTTACAATTATTGAGGTATTTACAAATGAGCATTTTAATTTACTCGAGCCATTCTTTATTCCTCATTAACAAGTAATATACAAAACCAAACATATGCTTATTTCGAGGATGCTTTAGTAAACTCATTATGTAATCTCACATCATAAATTCGTGTAAAAATATTTTTACGCATATTTTAAATTTCTTACAATTTGTATCCTTGCATATCCATTCTGAAATGTACCGTTTAGTTAATTTGGAATAATACCTCGTCCCAAACTAGAGGTTCAAATTTGTCACCCGTCCTAAAATTCAAACTTTATAGATCTAGATAGGAAATTAAATAAATCTTACGTTAATTCACTAAGGCTTGATAAATTGATATTTTGTAATGTTTTCAAGATAAATCTTACTCTAATCTCGTTCGAAATTTCTTACATCAATTTTCAAACATGCGGCCGCATAAACAGCGGTCACTCGAATTTTCAGGTGAAGAAGTCTCCATCTAATATATGCACGCGAATGAATTCAAAGCATTAGTCATGAACGCCCAAATTTTATGATGGCAAAATAATTCGAGTAACCGAATCGTAAATAATCGCTGAAAATCGACGAAGCTCTGAATCAGCGAAACAATCTATAACCCGCATTTGATTCGCCTCCGACGATCGTTATCGATCGGCTCTTTGCACAGGGGAATCGAAATACGTTTATCGTAAAAATACCTCGAAGTTAAAATTCGTGGGATTAGGAAATCATTCCAGGGAACATTCCTGGCGAGACAAAGAGAAGTGAGAGCGAGAGAGAGAAGAAAAAAGAATCATAAGTTACGCAAGAGATCGGCACGCTACGGCATTCGAGAGATTCACGAAACGTTCGGAGAAGCAGCAGAAGAAGAGAGCGAGAGAGAGGCCCTGACCGAGTGACTCTCCCGGTATATGGGCCCAGCGCAGAATCCGAAAAATGACGCGAAGTTAAGATCGGGGAGAGGGAGGGGGGAGAGAAAAAGGTGGCAGGGCGCGAGAGAGCCTTCGGGCCTTCGGATATAGGTATAACGATCTTCTTTCTCAGCCTGGACCTGGACCTCTCCTCTCCTCTCTCGGTCCCTCTCGCGCGCAGCCTCCTCTCCCGGGCTCCAGAATATAAACTGTTTCTGGGAAGAGCTAGTCGTATATCTTGGAGGACGACAATGCCCACGCTCGAGTCACTCACCCACTCACCTATTGGCCCTCTCACTCCGTCTACCTACCTACCTTACTACCTATCTGCCTCTCGTCGTCCTTCTCCCACTCGCTCACAATGGGCATCGTGGAAATCCAGGAACGAGGAAAAATTATCGACCGTGATTTTACTAATGCCGGGCTGAGAATTTCGGGCTGTATTAAACGTTTATGATTTTACCCAATGATCGTAAAGCCTCTGGTTTTGGATTGGGCGTAAGTTTGTGCCGTTTAAACGAGACGATGGTAATCGGAAAATTATAGCTGGTGGGAAAAGTATTATGTTAGTAAATATGGAAAAGTGAGAGGTGAAGGAATCTGACCTTCTGATTGTAGATGGTGATGATTATTATATTGAAACATTTAATGGAGAAGAACTGTTGATAATGCACTTTGTAAAAATACTATTTGAAATAAAAATTTCAGTCATATAAAGTTATATCACAAGGTAGTGATACCCCCCTTTGGTTAGTCGATTATTATTATTAACGTTACTGAATATATGTATTTGAAAAGTAATAAAATGTCACAATGAGTCAACTCGAAATATATTTTTTGCAAAATTTAGTCTATACAGTAAAAACTCGAGTAGTGAAGTTGTGTACATTACCGTGAGACTGGTGAACTTCCTTAACAATTAATTAAATCGGTGTGCGATGGCACTGGAGTTAACGAGATATGCAAATATCAAATTTAACAATGTAAAGTTATAAATGTATCGGATGTGAAAAGATAATGAACGAGTCACAGGCTCAAGATAATAATAATTTTCTCATTATTTTTACTTTTATATACTATTCTTCAGTCGTCTTCAACACACTGAGAGAAATGTCTAGTAAAAATTACTATGCTGTATACACGGAGAGAATGAGTAAGTAAAAATTACTAACCTCATAGTAAAGATTGCCAACTTTCTAGTAAAGATTGCCAACTTTCTAGTAAAAATTTCCAACCTTCTAGTAAAAATTACAAAGCGGTTGGTAATTTTTACAAAGCGGTTTGTAATTTTTACAAAGCGGTTTGTAATTTTTACTCATTCTTTCTCTCCGTGCATATTAAAATTGCAATGTAAATTGAAATAAAGTATTTAATAAAATTCATCTATGCATTATTAATTTTTCATTATCAATTATTGTTCCTTAAACAGCTCCACATGCAACATATACAACGACAAAAGATCTACTCTTTCAACTACCCACGTTACCTCCTTTATCTTCGATCGCGTCTCCGTAATTATACACGGAAGCGATTAATCCATCCGGCCCAAAAATCAATAGCATCGCGTCCGACTTCGAGAATCGCGCGCTCGAAAACATCTCTATTTTTCCGGCGTCGCGCCACCTAAAGCGCGCCGACTCCTTTTAATCAATCCGCTGGTTATCGTCCGCATCTCATCGCGGGTCACGTCGCAGGCGCGAGGCGGCGCGCGAACGGTGGCCGCAAACGACATGTTAGCGTCGCTCGCGCAGCTGCCCCCGGCATTTTATCTCCGGTGGGCTATCTTCCGACGCGTCGTGCTGCATTAGTGAACGCATACATTTCCCATCCGAGCCGCAACACGACAGATCCTTATCCGCATGGGGGAGACACGCAGTCTCGCGGCCCGCATATACGCGTCTACTGGTGTCCTGGCCCATTGACAGCCGCAGCGTCAGGTTCCTCGGTCCTTTCCTTGCAGGAAAAGGCCGGAGGAATAGATGATCTCTCGGTTTGTTTTTTGACTCGGAATTAGGCTATTACTATTGCAGCGAATCGCAGTCTGTAGTGCGAGATTCGGATGATGTATACGAGACTTTCGGAGAGTTTTCTTTTGTCCCGGGGATTTCCTCGAGTTCACGCGAGAAGCGCACGTGCACGGATTACGCATTGTGCGCGCTGGAGAGATTCTTCGAAGAAATCGAGCGTGTCATTGTGTGCCGCAGGGCGGGAGATAATCATCGAGGGTGCCTTTTTGCCGAAGTCATTTGTAATTCTTATGTTTACTACGAATATTGTGGTAGCGCTCTAGTGTCTTGTTATACCCTGCTAATTATACGTGTAAAGACTGTTTTAACGGAAAGAACTTTTTCCTGTCCGTTAAGAAGAAAGTTCAACGAAAAGTAGATCGTCGCCGATAATTTGGAGCTCGAATAATTTTTCTTTTTTAACAGTATATCCTTTGTATTTTTTGGACTTTGGATTTTTTTTTTCGTACTCCAAATTCTACGACTAAAAGATCCAATTTTGTTGGCTGCTTCCTGCTATTGTTAATTGCTATGCTAAAACATGATTCATAATATCTAAAAAATTACGACCTCATGTTTGACATATAAAAAGTCTAATTAATTTAATTAAATTTGCCCAAGGTAACAGAAAATTATTATCTGCGTCAATAGCCCTCGTCTGCAGGAAAGGTCGCCTCGGTCTCGCTGGACGTATATGAATAGACGTTATTTGCAATTATCCTTGAGAAAAGAGCGTATCGCCCTCGAAATGATACCTCCATTACAATCAAGCCACCCATTGCGAGAGATGCCCTCCGGAAATGAGCCTGACCCCGCGCGTTCGCCTGCGAGCTGCTGCTTGCGCGGCTGCGTGTATCGCCGTGCGCTCGATGCTTTTTCAATTCGTTTCTTTCTTTTATCTTTCTCTCGCTCTTTCTGTTTCTCTCTTTAGTCTTTTTTTTTTTTTTTTTTAATAAATCGCATCAAAAGCCTTTCATTAATATCTCGCAGCTGTCATTCCTTCCTCGCCATTGACACGAACGCCGAGCGATTTATCATTGGAGCGCACTTGTTTATTTATTCAGAGCGGAAGTTTCGGAAAATTTAATTTTCTTCTGTCCGTTGTAATGTGTATCGTTACAGTATGGTTAAGTTAATTATTTTTCTCACACCTTTTTATTATGTAGCTTTTAAATTCTGATGACTTTTTATTATAGCAAAGAACATCGAGTCATGGGATTCTATCTGAAAGATACTTTATATTCTGCCATATCCGATTGATTGAATATTAATTAAATTAACTGACAATATTCTTCTATTTTTTAATTTAAACAAAAATATATAAAATATTTATAGCAAGCATTCATGGTGTATAATATACGGATCGCAATATTGAAATATGTAAATATACTGTATCCTAGTAATGTTAATGTAAAAAATTGATAGAGTATTTTAAAATGAATGTTATCTATTCCTTTAATATATAGTTTTAACAGTTGCATCTCCGAAGCTGACAGTAACAACTAAATTTGATGAAACTTATTTAAACTTTGTGAGTATAGTAACTAAAAAGTCAAAAAAATTCAATAAACGGATATCCTATAAATAAGGACCAAAACGTCGAACGTGACGTTTTGAGCAATGTGTCTAAACAAACTAACTCACTGTCAGAAAGCGAATTAGTAGAACGATCCGTGAAAGCATTACAGATAAATAGCGCGTACCCAAAAGTGAAATCCCAATAATTGAGCCACAATGCCAAGTCCCGCGCACAGAGCCCAATGATCTTTTAAGCGTGTTATGGTTTTGTTAGTCACCGGAACCGCCTCAAATCGTACAAAGTACCTAGCCATTATGGGCCCGTTAAAACGAGAAATTGGTCTACGTTCCGCGTAGTTTCGGGCACCCCGTGCGCACAATGTTGTCGAGTAGGTGGGCCGAACGTTGTCCTCCGGCACCGGAAAACACCGGTGCCAAGGTGTCCTCGCAGCCGGAGTATTTTTCTCCTTGCGCGCGCGCGCCATTGTCGATGGGCTCCCGCACCGCGCCAGCCACCCAGGACGTCGTGATTCCGGAAAATCATTGGCCGGAGTTACCGCGTGCGCCTCAACTCTCCTCCCCCATCTCTTTCTCTCTTCCTCTCCCTCCGAGAGTCTCATTCTCGGTCCAGTTTTAACAGCGTCACTCTCCCCTCCGGCGGCAGCACGAGTCGGTCGTTTCGACTCCCCCGACCCGTCGCCCTCGACGGAATAGACACATCCTCGCTTCGGCCTCCATATATTTCCCCGCTAATAATGGGGGTCCACGCCACCGGGGGATGATCGTCCGACTAACCGCACTGCGTCGCGGCTTTGTGCGCCAGGCGCTCTGTTTGCTCGCAGAAGCCCTGGACTCGATTTCCTGCGCGTCCCATTGTGTACTCCCACGACGCGCGCCCGCGCCTTTGTCGCACCTCGCACACTGCGCGCCCCGGACGCACCGGAAAGTCTTCCGGGAATCGCCCTTTTTTTTTTCTTCTTGTCTGCGCGCGCGCGCGCGCGCGTTGTTCAGGAAGAAGAGAGAAGAGTCGAACGGTCGATTCTTTAGGGCGGAGTCGTGTTTTTGTTTGGACGCTCGACGCGTTACACGCTCCTTTCGACCGATGATCTTCTCACCTGCCCATCGATAAACATTCCTCCTTTTTTGTGGGCTCGTTGCAAAAGACGTGGTCCCGCCCGAGGCTCTTTTCTTCGAGATCGCGTTTTCTCAGGGGCGTAAATGGTTGTTATTGATTTTTCAGGCTACCGCTCTGGGAGTAAATATTGCTGGCTACTTATCAAAGCTGTTTGTTGTTTTGACAGATTTTGACGGATTTTGAATTTTAACCATCTGACCTGGAATAAGATCAAAAGTTTCGTATTAGGTAGTTAAATTTTTTTATTCATACGGCACTTTTATATATGCAGCTGTTGGAAATAAAGTCTAGCAATTTTACAATAAAATTGCTTTTCAATACAATAGAAAGTTCATTTACAAAATTATTAAATTAAATTCACGTGTGATCTACACCAAGATCAAAGCAAAAAATTAATAGAATTTAAAAAAAAAAAAAATAAAGAATAATATTTATATAATTTATGCTTCATTAGACTTATTTATATTTTAAACATTATTCTTTATTTCGTTAAAATTTCTTACACTGTTTTCCATTTTGTATATTACCTGTATACTGAAGCTGCAATATCTACTTAGTCAACGATGCCGTTTCATTCCATTCCAGGAAAATTTGAGTATTAATCTTGATATCGATGAGTATATTTGCCTACGCATTTCCATAAATAACTATTAAAAATTCAAACAAGCCAATTAAAAATTCAAATTTCGCGCCACAAAATAGCAGGCGAAAATATAACTTTACTTATAACAATTAATAAAAACAAAATTACGAAAAACCAGGAGTTAGTTGCCCTCCGTTATGTAATTATCTATCATTTTACGAAGTTTCAAGTTATTATAACAATATATCATCGAGAAAACCTTGAAAAATATAAACAAATTTCATTTTTCAAGCTTTTCTTGGAGACATATTATTATAATTATTTGAAACTTTGGAAAATAAGAGATAATTACATAACGGAGGGCAACTATAACTCCTAGTTTTTCATAATTTTCTTTTTATTAATTGTTATAAGTAAATTAGTTGTATTTTCGTCTGCTATTTTGTGGCGCGAAATTTGAATTTTTAATTGGCTTTCAGACCCCCTTAATTAAACAAGAAATCAAAATCTATAAATCAACTAATGTTCAGTTTCGTACGATACATATCTGACAAATTTTTTACATTCTGCCGCTGCAATGCACTGTCTTCGCACACGCTGCAATCATTAACTACATCCGTGATAACAAAAACGTCCTAGAAAAACATATTGAACACAAGAAGCGGTAGCTTCCGCTGACTTATGAATCTTCCCAACATCCGCAACGCGTAGATCAGTGCGAGATCATCCCCCAAAATCCAGCGTCTTTCCGGTGAAAATCGAGTCGCCGCGAGAAGGCCTTTTATTTAGAGGAGAGAAAACAAGAGCTGGCGAGACAGACGCACTGGCGCGCGACGCGGGCTAAATCATTAGACGGTCTCGCTCGCGACTCTCCCTCGCCCCCCGCGGCTCCGGGCATTAGTTCATCTGTCTCCTCGGACCCGCGCGCGCCCTCCGCTTAACGAGCGCTCGACTTTTTTTTTTTCATCGTCGCGGCGATGCGTCGCTCGCGCGCGTTTCGGGACGCGCGGCCCGCGTAATATATGAATCCCACGCATCGAACTCGAGGCACCGCGGGATATGCCGAACGACATGTGTTCTTCTCTCGTGCGGCCCTTCGCCCTCTCCTCGCCATTTTTCTCCCTCGCTCCGTGCCTCGCCATTTATTTCTATTTTTCTTCACCCCACCCCCATGTCCCTGCCCCGCTTTTTCGATAGCTCGCCACGACTTTTTGCTCTGCCTCCGTCCCTCGCGTGCTGCGCGCTTATCTTTCTGCGCTGACTGATCCGGCTTTGCTATTGGCTTGCGATGGCGATTTGTTATCGCGCGCGAGCTTTCAGCGGGAAATTAACGAGCGAGCATTTTTTCGGCTTGGCCTGCGTGTTTCACTCTGGAGACGAGGCAATTCGAAGTGTTGAGAAGAAATTCGGGGATCATGGTTCTTATTTTGTCTGTACGTTGATGTATGTTTGTGTGAAGCATAATATAATTTTGCAGAGACTTGAATGTGGAATCTTGTCTTGCTTTCTTGCGCAAAGAAAAGAAAATGGTAAATTGACTTGTTTTCTTCTCTAAGTATTACACTTATTGCGTTGTTTACTGCCCTTATATCGCAAGGACGATAAAAAGGCAGTTTCTTCAAAATAACACATAATACTATATTGTATTAAACCTAATGTACTTAGTTCAATAACAATATTTAAACCTCATTATTTGTTAGTATAGTAAAATACGATAAAACTATAAATAAA
>JAWWEN010000038.1:2473288-2495183 GCA_035582955.1 Sycophila texana
TCTAGTGTGCGCCATATGTTACTAGAAAATCTAGTAACTTTCTAGTAACTGTTACTATATTTTTTTCTCAGTGTATCCGTTAAAAATCACGTAACTTTATGATCTCTACGTTACACTAAAACGCAACGCGCATTTCGAGCACAAAAGTAGACCTTAATGATTTCGTCAAAAGGTGCCCAGTCTCCTCGAGCTAGTCAACGTCACTCACTCCCTGGAAAAAGCCGAATTTTTTACACCGTCGTGACTTCCATTGTGCCCCCGGGCAAGTGACAGTTGCCCGGGCCTCTGAAATCTTCCGCCACGTCGCCGGGTCGACTCTCGCATCGGTGGCGTGTCTCCTTTCAGCGCTTTTCCGCGGAGCTGGCGCGCTCACAATGCCACCTGAATTGCTCGCGCCCGGGCTCTCTTCCGCTCAAAGAGGCCCGGAAAAAAGGACCACGATCCGAGAGAGAACTGCGCACCTTATCGCGCTCGACTCCCGGATCGTGAGAAAGCGCCCGATCGGGGCGGCGCGGCTCGCGTATAATTTGCACTTCCGCTCTCAGGAGGCGTCTGCGCGCGAACAATCGGGGCCCCCCAGCGGACCGCGCGGGTAACCCGATACGCGCAGGTGCGCCCGGGCCTTAAACGTCCGCAGGACCCTTTGTCGCGGCGACTCGATGAAAGTCAGCGGAGTCTTTCTTACAGCGCGAGTCGACCCCTGCTTTCGCTCGGCCAACGTACCGAGGCGTACTTGACGCGGGGAACACGTGCATCGGGAGGCGCACACACTTGTAGGACGGGGCGTGCGCCGATCCGTAAGGAGCGTTTAAAGGGAGGCGAGGAGGGCGAGAAGAAAGCGGAAAGACGCCGCTGGCGAGGGGCGATTTCGGATAACTTTTTTTTTTCTAAGAGCAAGCAGGGAGTTAAATATTTAAAAGTCGAGCACGAGGTACTTTTGGAATCAAGGGCTCTTCAGATTTTCAAGGTTTTTTCTTTTATACTTTCGGCGCGTGGAGGTACTCGCTTTTGCGTGCCGTTGCGACTGCAGCCGCCTTGCGAGCGTGTGTTTGCACCCTCTTGAAGAGTTTTGCGAAAATAAAAGCTCGTATTATGGGGTGTTATTGCGAGGGTTCGTCGTACGGTATTGCAAGAAGCTTACATCGATAAGTGCTAATTTTGACTTTTAGTAATTTAAGTATCTAATTTAATAAGATTGAAAATCACCATTCTAAATCATTTGAGTAAATCTGTTTATTTACTCAAACTATTTATAAAATATTGGTGATATTAATGTCTTCTTCAGGAAGTATGTAAAAAGTAAATTTTTTTTATTCATTATTTCAGGTACATACACTCTATTAAGAACTATCAGATGAATCTAACTATAATTAGTGAATAAGTGATGACACTTATTCACTAATTATAATATAATTGATAATTGATTATATTAAAAATCATTAATTGTTCAAGCCAAAAAATAAAAAAGCTTTAATAACTTAAAACACTACATTTCAATTTCAACTGAAAAATAAAATCTCACAGCAGTGACACAGTTCAAAAGCTATACACAAGACGTCGCCGCACTCTCCCACTGAGTTCCAAGAGAAAATGCAGCGTCGAGCTATCTATCCGTGGGCACGCAAGCCGAAAAGCCCGATTTAACGGTAGATCGCATATCCTCTCGACGGAGCGGCGGCAAAAAGGGTTGAGGAAAATTCCTTTAATAGGATTCGGCCTTCGGGGCTCTCGCGACGTCTCGCGCGGAGACCGACAGTAGCCCAGCCGTTGAAGCGTGGAGGCCCGCGCGACAAAGCTAATGCGCGGTTATTAGGCGCGCGCCCGGCGCGTCGGTTTTGCGCCCCGAGGAGGCATGTGCAGCGGTGGTGTCCCACGGCGAGAGCCGTCGGCGACTGCCACGCCCCGACGAGTATATCGTGGAATTTAATATACCCTGGGCCCGATCGCTCCCCGGCCCCCGGCGACGGGGGGGAACAATGAGGCGCGCGCGACAATGGCGCGAACGGGCGCGCAAGGGCCCCGCCGCGTTATCGCCTTATTATGCGACTGCGACTCCGGGGAGAGAAAAGGGAATCTGACTTCGTTAATATTTTTTTCTCGAGTCGCGCCGGCGATTGTGCGGACCGGCGAAGCGCTCGACTTTGCTGCGGCACAGGAGTGAGGGGCTCGATCGTACACCTCGTTACGCGCGTCACGCGAAGCTCCTTTGTTTCCTCGCTCGTTTGTACTTTGATTTCGCTTCTCTTCTCGTCTCTCTTTTTTTCAGAGCTGTACGAGTCATTGTGGATGGAGACGTCACTTTATTACAGAGGATAAGTGGAACAAAAACGTTACAGTTGGAGAGCTATAATTGATTGCACCTGCACAGGTTGCTGCGGTACGACGTTTGGCGAAAGTTACTCGGTGTTTCAGAGGCTATGTAATTATTATTCGTCGATGTCAGTTGGATTTTTACTTGAAAAGGCGATCGCTTTGATTTTCTGTTAGAGAAACGGACAACTCGATTTTCAGTATGAAAGGGGGATAGCTGTAATGAATATGATTTAAGTAGCCACCTTCTTAATTTAAGAAATCCAGTGCTTCCCTTCTTCGAATAAAAGTTGTAATTTGTAAACGGACAAATAACAAACAAAAGGAACTAAAAATTCATTTGTTATTCTCCTTATAATAGAGCATGTTTTATCATATAAAAATGGGCTCATTTAAATTATAACATTTGTGTACACCCACTGACTTGCGCATACAATACACACCAATAATTATCCATCTCCAACTTTATTCTCACATCTACAAGTCCACTCGTGGTTATTGCATGGTTATTATGCATACTACTTATTCATGACTGATATATACACAGGATCTAAAAAAAAAAAAAAAAAAATTAAAATGGAAAGAATGAAATTTAGTGAGCCGGCGAGTTCAGGCCAATTAAGCAGATTAAAAACAGATAATGCAAGAAGAAAGCTTACTTCTATCTTAAGTATATTTTGCGAACAAGAATTCCACAGCCATCAATTTAAATTGCAAAGCATGAAATCATCACCACATAACTTACAAAAATATTCAATCACGCAAGCATCATTATTGCCTATAAAATAAAAGCAAAAGCGGGTAACATAAATAAACAAAATATTCCTCCACTGTCGATTACAATAAAAATTGAAGCGCGCGGCCATACATCTTTCATTAACTCCATCTCTCTTACTTCCATAAGCAAAAAGCTCCAGCTGCGTCGTGCGTCCGGACTTTATTGCAAAGCCACCTATCTTCCTCCCTCTCCTTCCTCCGTCTCTCCGTTCCCCGACTGCAAAACGAAAAAAATTCGGGCCCCGGTGATTTATCGATTTCTCATGAATTTTTCACGAAAAACCACGTAGCGCCCGGACCTGCCCACGAGGCGTGGTAGCGCGTCTCCGAAATTACCTCCTTATTAGCTTTTGTGAGCTCGCAAATTTCGCCAACAGCACCCACGGGGACGTAAACGCCGGACAATGCGGCACTCGAGGCGTCGCGTCGCCCATTACCGCGCGTTACATCCGTGCGAAATTCCCGCTGAATGCGAAATTTTCGTCGAGTAACGCTAAACGACCGCGGGCGTGGTCCCCGTGAGCCGAGTTTCGCGCGCTGCTCAATGAGCGGCGGACGCGCCCGGAGCCTCCGGGGAGCGATCGGACAATTTGTCGCATCATTACCGCGCGCTCGCGGAGGACTCCACCCACGCCACACCGATAATGGCCCGAGCGTGGGTTGCGATATTGTCGTTGAAATTTCGACGGGACGGGCCGCGGTTCTTTCTTTCTCTCTCTCTCTCTTCTCTCTGTCTGTCTCCCTCCCCCGAACCACTGGCGAGGAGCAACAAGTGCGCGCGCGCGATGCCGCCACCTGCCGCGGCCGTTCCGCATTTCGCATTCACGCGGCCCGGGCCATGATTTATGAACGAGCCCGGGAGAGTCTATGGTTGTACTGCGGTCCGCCGCTACGCGCTCTTTCGCAGTTTTACCCACTTACTTTGTAAGCGAATTTCTGCCCGTTGTCCGACTCGACGCTCTCTCGAGTGTTGCGACACCCGGCTACAATTCGTGTTTGCCTTGTTATTGTGCCGGCTGTTTAGATGTTTGTCGGATAGAAACTGCTGATCGATTATAAGCAGCCTCGATTCTGCAGATTGGATCGCTCTAATTGTGGTATTTGAGGAACGTCGTGCTAGATTATGCTGGTATTTAATTGCTGGTGTACGTCGTTTACGAAAAAAGTAAAAAAACAATCAGTCACTGTTAACCTATTTACCGTAGCGGGTTTCTTTTTAATTACAGTCTAGTATATATATACTGTTTTTTTTATTTCTTTCACTGAAATGAGAAGATGTAAAAGTGGCCTACTTCGGCAAAGAATCAATGTCTCCATTCTTTCATATTTTGTGAAATAAAAGTTTAATGTTCGATTAGCATTCTTATTTTACGTAAATACCGGATCAGAGTTTGGGGACATGGATGAAGTCTTGAAGTAACCAAATGTACCATCATTTTACCAACTATACACACGATAGGATATCAATCGAAAAAAAAAGCAACAGAAAAATATTTTGAATTCCATTTTTATACATCTTCTATACTCATAAATTATATATAGGAATTCTAGTGCACCACTGATCAGAATATCTAAGTTTTGTGCTGAAGGAGTCTCAACATTTTTCAGTTTCATTTTATAAATTGTACAGTGTACAATTTTTTGTTCGGTCAGATCCTTCTAATCTCTTTGCACTCTTACTATTTAATTTTTTTTAAATTAAAAAGTAGATTTACATCACTGCTCTAAGTTAACGATATATGTAAACGAATTTTTACTGTTTTTTTTTAAATCGTCACGTACATCAGTTTGCTAAATAATGCGGACTAGAGTTTATTTTAATTTCTAGAAATACATCTAAGGAATTGAAAGTGGCCATAGGTAATTAGCATTTCTTATAAATCTTTCCATTTTAATAAATTAATCACACTGTTACTATTATTAGATTAATTCATTTTAATCAATCGTTTAACAACCAAATTTTGAAACAATCGATATCTATAATGTACTAACATCATTTTACAAATGTTTATAGATTAGAAATAAATACAATTAGCTACAAATGAGTTAATTTGTATTTATCTTCTAAAAAATCATACTAACTTGTCTGATCCCTAATTGTGATGAACAGGATGGCAGAAATACGAAAAAATCTTAAATGCAAAAAAGAAAATCATTCGAGAGCTCGAAGTAAAAATCGGTAAGATATGTTGGTAATAAAGGTGGACAATGGCGAAGCAAATTAATATTAAGGTGAGTCCCGCGGTCGAAAAGGAGAAGGCGAACGTGAAAGAGAGATGAGAGAGAAAGAGAGAGACCCTCGGCTCCAGAACCTCTTCCCTCTCCGTCCTACAATCACGGGCACCGAGAACTTTGAGTAGGAACAGTAATTTATCAAGCGGAGATAGGGATCTCCACGGTCGCGCGTGCCGAATGCACTTGCTGGATCAAGTTTTGACCTCGGCGCGGCCACCAACTCTTTCCTCCCACTCAAATTCCTCGCTCTCTAACGCACCTCCTCCCCCTCGACCATCTCACCCGAATGATCCCTCCACCCGAACCCCGCGACCGGTACGCACCTTCAAAAAGACGGCCAAGTGCGAATTTTCCCCTGCGAGGCTGAGCGCACGCGCGGACGGTCAATATTTATCCGGGGACCACTGGGAGTCGGGCCCGAAAATGCCACGCATACCAGTGGGCGCGCGCCCAGACGCCGGGCCGACTCGCAAAGAAAATAATAGGAGAGCATTCCTTCGGCGAGCATCGCGCGCCCCGCAGAAAGAGAGAAAGAGATCAGCGGCCCCCTCGGCTACATCCCCGGGACAAACAAGCGCTCCGGAAATATATGCCGGCTAATAAAATGATAAAAGAAACGTGCGAAATTTTTTCGCGATCGTCGCCTCGGTCCGCCCTCCTACGAGGGGTTGAGGGACGGGAGATGCTCCGGGGATCTTTCTCTCTCTCTCTCTCTTTCTTTCTCTTTTCTTGTTGTGAGCTCGCGAGGCGCGCGGGGATATCGCGGCGGATTTTCGGACGGAGTTTTGAGTTATTTAGACAAGCGCGAAAGAACTGAACAATGAGAATGAAGTTTCTTTGTGCACGGCTTCGGAATTTATGGCTAGTTTATTATTGGGGGGGACGAGTGCAGGAGAAAAACCGAGTTCCACGGTAATTTGATATCTTTTAGTTGTAGAACATGAAGGCTGTTTTTTATGTGCTTCTTTGTACGATGCTGCGGTGAAATTTTGTTGTTGTCGGTCGTCTTTAAAAAATTACTCTGGGATGTATCAAAACAGGAACTAATGAAATTCAGATCTTTATGATTTAATAAATTTGTACTTTAGAATTAGTTTGTTAAATTTATCGTTTTCATTTGAAATTGAAATTTTGATTAATTAATTGTAATATTTCATAGTAAATATTACCTAATGAGAATTTTATTTAATTCATTAAGTAATTTTTTATGAAATTATATTAAATGAAACAAAATGTTTTAGCTATCTTGAGAAAAAAAGTATTGTAAAAATTACTTTCTGGTAATGTGACTTCAGACTGGACTCTCAGATAAAAACGACCATCCTCTGAAGTAAAACTTGCGAAAAATATAGTAAATTTTGCTATATGAACAGGATTATTTCCAATAATTCCCGGCAAATTTTATTCTATTTATGGTGGAAATTTTTATCTGAGAATCCAGTCTGGTTACGTTCCCAGACAGATAGTAATTTTTATAACACTTTTTTTATAACGTGCAAAAAGAAATTATTCAACCCGATCAGCTATTCTGAATTTCTCAACTTGAATTTCCATCCTGACAAAGGGTTCAGCCACTTTCAAACATTTATCAGAGAAGATCGGCTCGCGTAATCGGCTTGCCCGGGGGCGCGACATACGCCTGATTTTCCAGGAGGATGAGCGACGGCGTCTCAATCCACCGAGGAGCCAAGAGGGCGTAACAATGCAACTACCCGCTGGCACTGATTAGTAATTTGTTAAGCAAATTCTCGAGTGTCCCGCACGACCGGTTGCCGCTCCAGTTGCAAGAACATCCGAGATTGCTTGCGTGCTCGCTCTAATGGACGCGATTTCAGCTCTAAAATCATTTAACCGAAGATTAATCGCTATCACTATTCAATTTATTCCGAGATAATGCAACGATATCTTTTTGTCCGGAGGACGTTAAATTATCGGCGATTCCGCAAGAAAATAAAAGAGACGAACATTTTCTCGTAAAATGTAAACACTTAATTTGGCGGCACTAAAAAAGAATGCAGAAATTAGATGTAAAGCATAAAACCGGAACGTAAAACGTTTGATACAAAATTATCGTTTAATTATCGTTTCGAAGTATCCGCGCGTGTCGTTTAAATAACTCAGTTTATAGCACAAATACTCAAGGCGGTATAATATTTAAAAAAAAAAAATCAAAACTAATTAATTTCATCGTTTTGTTAATAAAAATCAAGTATATATAATTGGATTGTAAAGTAAAGTACTTCTAAAATTTTATAAAAATCACGCGCATTTCCTTACACGGCTAATTACGAGCAAATCCACGTCTCAATTTAATCCACATAATACTGTAATTGTTTTTTGCTTCTTTTACGACCGAAAAAAGTTAAAAAAAAAAAGTAAAAAAGAAAAACAAAAAATGACTCGCTCCTACTACGATACTGTCCCTCGTTGAAAAGCAAAGAAATTTCCTCCGGCCGATCCTAAATCACGAAAATTAATTGAAACACAAAGCATTAAAATGCAGCACGCCGCGGCGCATTTCGGCGAAGCCTTTTCGTCGCGACTCGTCGGCCCATCGATAATCCCAGGCGACTGATCGACGATCGCGGTCGGCGCGATCGTTCATCGCATATAGCACACAGAGCGGCCCCCGAAGCCGCGCGGGCAAATTGCGCGACGAAAACGAGCGCCGGCCGAAGCCGCGGGGGATCCCCGCGGGAAGGGGGTGCGCTCGTCGCGGAAGGGTATATCGGATTCGGGGCTGGTCGCATAAATCTCCGGCGCGCGCCTGACGGTCTTCTAACGATATATTCCGATATAATTAAAACAATAAATAAGATGGCGCCCAACGGGGCGAGCGCAGGGGGTCGGCCTCGTCTGCTCCGTTTTTCTCGGCGCCCGCGCGCTCATAGGAGCGTTTTCTCCGGGAATCGCGCCCGCGCGCCCCTTCCGAAAAATAACGCGGAGCGATCCGGGCGTTCATCATAGGCGAGGATAATTCGTCCGAGCTACGGGGGATGTGCGCGCTCCTCGAGTTTTCGGGCCAATCGCCAGCGGCCGGCTACCGTCTCGCCGTTCCGCGCCGTCTCCGCGGTATGAAATATACGAAGACTGGAGTGTGGTGTATATAATGTAGTATGGCTGCGTGAAATTACTTTTTTTTTTCTTGTCCGTGCGGGACGTTATGAGGCTTGTTGGTTTACTTTCGAAAATAATGGAGCTTGATCGATTGATGTAATTTAGCTGGCTTTCGGGACTTCGTGTGGATATACGATCTTTTTATTAACTTCCTCTATACTATGAATTTCGGAGAATTCTGGAACAATTATTGGGTAGAGAATCGATGATAATGAATGAAGTGATTTTCAAGTAATTGGATTGGTGACTGTGTCCTGCTATGAGACATTAGTTTTTTTTTATTACGTAAACTAATAATAAATTTATTATTTTATTTAATTATACCTCAAGAATATGCAAACGAGACTTGCATCTGCAGTGCGGATCAGTATACAGCGGCGCTATTACCCAGCTCTGTATCTTCCTTGACCTCGCAGCAGGCGCAGCGGGGGTAATAATAGGTCCGTATGAATGTTGAATCACGAATGCATATCTATTTTATATTGTATCTAAAATAATAAATTTGATATTATTAAAACATATAACGAAATATATATAATTGTTTTTAATCAAAATCAGCATTACATATTAATCGTTTATCTTTTGACAATAGATGCAGACGATGCAATTATCTTATCGAATTCCAGTTTATCGAAGATTTAATTCAGTAAATATTCGAAGTTAATAAACGGCTTTTATAAACTTTTAAAATTTTTAAAAAATAAATTAACATCTAAGTTTCTGATCGTGCGTTGAATTCTTGCAAAAAGATTTCTTCCTCTTTATGTATAAATTCTCAATACTAATTGCATTGAGTCAAGTTCGTTTCATGTGCATCCTTTTTGTATCTAAAATATTGAAATAATTACATCCATCTATATGTAATACGCTGCCACAAATTAATGCATGGAAGAGCAGCTCTGCAGATTGCATGGAAAGTATGAGTTTCATTCCTGCGTTGCGCGTCATAACTGTCATGATAAAATAAAAGCAGTTTTTTATAAATAAAGAAATTTCCATAAGCAGCTTCATATTTTGGATAGTGCTTTTCTGTCACCAGCTTCCTTTAATTCAAATTTTTCCTTCATTTATTAAAATCGTAAATAATTCCGGTGAAAAATCATAAACGATTCAAGTAATTGATTCCATAATACATTATTTAAAAAAGGCACTTTATTAAAGTAATAATGTAGCCTTAAAATCACGTACTATAATTTCGCACTTAAAAAAAAGGAATAACCTAATATCGTTTCATCCGAGCAGACGTCTCACTTCTCTCATCCAAATTAGTATATAGCGCGTGTAATAGCCTAGCTGCGGGCAGAACTAAGGGGCAAAAACGAGTAGTTGGCAAAGTGGTCTAAAAGCGAAGCGCGAGCGTAGAATAAGAAGAAGAAGCTCTACCAAAGGCGGGGCGATCCCTAATTACTTTTTAAACAGAAGTCATATACACGCCCACTAAAATATATAACCGATCATAATCCTCCCTCTCTCGCCACTTCGTATTCTTCCATCTCTGTCCCTGTTTCTCTCTCTTTCTCTCTTCCTCTCGCAGCGCAACTTTCTCCGCGCAAAGGAGCCTCGAGCTTTATTACCTGCGGACGCGGAGGCTGTGCTCCTCCGCTCCCCGCATCCACGGCCACTGTTAAATTACACGTTTGTTTCAAGCCCCGACCCACCCTCCGGGCGATTCGCGCTACCTTCTCTGATTTATCGCTTCCTCCCGCGCTTACCCGCAGCCCGAATCGCCTCGGATTTTTCGCCGATGAACAGCGAAAGATTCAGTGCCTCTCGATTTTCTGCACTGATTAATCGCTGCTCATCTTTTTCTTTTTATTTATAGCAAGATAGTGGCTGCACAGTGTTCTTAAGCGTGGTTATTAAAGGAGAGAATGGCGTGCTTGCGCGCCTTTTTCTTTCCTCATATATTATTCACAATTTATTGTTAGGTATTTTTTTCAGAACTATATTCGGAAAACGTATAATCATTAACTGAGTAGCGTAATCCAATCGCGCTGCCAAGTAAAACTTCACTTTTCAAGTTATTTTTGTAGATATATCTGTTGGATTTTGAAATAAAATTTAAATTAAAAAAGTATTTTAAACTATACTATCCAAAAGATATTACAAATTCACATATAATGATTTGTAATACATACACGAATATTACAACTAATAAGTTGTACTGCTTGTCAAGAAGTTCATTTTTCTGCATCTAAGTAGTGGGTGATTAACTGACTCTAAAATTGAATTAGTGAAAAACTACTTAAATTAATGGCAATTGGATATAATTAAATTAATAAAATTACACTAATTATATTATAGTTTTTCGCTAACTCAACTTTAAATAATCAAAATTGCAATATGTTTTGCGTAAACAAGAAAAAAAGTCCATGTATAAAATTAAAAAAGTCCAACATTAAACAAAAATTAATTGGACAATAATAAAATTTTGGCTTCATACCAGAAAGGTCTAAATTTTTCAGACAGGAGCCAAATGCAAATTATTGAGAAATTGAAGCACTCTTTGAACAACGCAATTATTCCCCTATCGTAAGAGCTGCTCCGTCGCGTTAAATCATGAATAATTCATAAACTTCGAGTGAAAATAATTGTGTTTTGAAAACAGCAAAGACCGAGCTCATTTTTCATGTGTTCTCCTTCCGAATGCGGGCATTCTCATGTCCGCCAATTTCCCATCCCTCTAAATGTGTGCGTACTTATACGCGTAACAAACTGTCCCATCAAGCGGGGGTGCGCCTAACATGCGGAAGGCACATGCTCGTACGCCGAGACGAGCAAGTGGCCCCAAAGCAATTGAGTGGCAATCGAGTGAGGTACGCGAGTGTGTATATCTCTTTTCCTGCGACGCGTCCTTGCTCGGAGGAGCCTCGATTGTCGCTGATAACTGGCTTATCTCCGCCTCGGAAATTAACCGTATTGTACGAAAGCCCTGTCGTCGTTCCATTAAGGCTGAAATAATTAAGCCGCGCCGACGGGGCGACGGGAAAAAGGGCGCGCGGATCGGCTCATCTCCTTTATATACCTAGTAATGATTCCATTTGCCACAATTCAATTGACGGCTAATTTTTATCTCCCGCTGGCCGCATGCGATAACTACGTTATGACAAATAATTAGTTAGGATTACTGAAAAGGAGGGTTCGCTCATGATACTTCATTAAACTGCGACGAACGTTTTCTTCGATAATTAAATTTAATCCATTCTAGAATTGTTTATAACAATACTATTTATAATTCGAATTGCTTATCTTCATATTTTTAATCTATTAGCCTCATTGATCTTGAGTGTGCTTATACTTTCTCTTGATAAGTGTCGTTCAATGCTGGCATGATTTGATTCACTAAAATTTTCAGTATGTCCTATTCGTTGTCACATTTTGCGATAATAAACTAAAGAAAAACGTAATTATTTAAAAATTCACATTTTTTATCACATTTCATTCATGCTATGCTCATTCGCTCCTAAACTGAGAGAATTTTCTCGTAAAATTACGGTGATTTCTTCGTAAAAATTACGTGAAAAAAAGGGGTAGTGATCGTGGGACGGTTCGAAATACTGTAAATTTTTACGGGAAAGTTATCGTACTTGCTACCTGAACGGTTGGCCAAGCTTTGTAAATTTTACAAGAAAAACCCTGTAAAAATTACAAGGACTTTCACGTAAAAATTTGAGCTTCTTTTTACGTTTTTTCACGTAATTTTGTACGGGAAAAACACCGTATAATTTTTACGAGTAAATTCTCTCAGTGTACATTCTCACTTAGGGGTATATAAGTGTAGTGCTCATTGTTCATTGAGAGAAATGTTATAGTAAAAATTACAAATCGTCTAGTAAAACTTACTGAAGTGTTTGAGAAATCAATCAGAGACCAAAATTTCAAAAGAAATTACTAAATTTTTCAGTAAATTTTGCCACAAATACTGTAAAAATTACAATACTATCTTGTAAAATTTACTATATTTTTTACAATTTTACTGAAAAATTTAGGAATTTCTCTCGCAATGTCAATCTGTGACAACTTTACTAAACAGTTCAGTAATTTTTACTAGACGACTTGTAATTTTTACTAAAACATATCTTTCAGTGAATTTAATGTGCAAGAGTACACCCACCTCAGCGCTTCCCCTACAGCGCGAGGTGGAGGGCTGCTTGTTTGTTGCCCAGCAGTATAGGTTCTACTACTTGGCTTAAGCCTCCCCACCAATGACAGACCGGCCATGATCCCAGCAGCAGAGCCTAATAGACATAGGTCCGCATGGCCTACCACTACAGGATCATGACAGGCATGTCACATACGACAAGGTCCTGCAGCCCTTAGGGGAGGAAAAATGTATTTCATGATTGTACACATTAAATTAATTATAATTAAATTAATTATAATTTTGAACACATGCGTCAGATAATTTTACTCGCCAATATTTTTGCAATATTCGAGCAAGTATAGTATCCGTTATCTTAAAACAAATAAAGTACATTATTTGCAATACTTATTTTTACAATTTCCACTCGACAATAGTCAATTCAAATTTCATTAATTAATAATAAAATTACACCTAACTTTCAGCAATAAACAATATATACTATGCAACTCTGTGCGTAAATAATTCCCTTTTACGCACAGAGTTACTAAACTATATAATCTTTCTTAAATTTGTCTTTCCAACGTAACCTTTTATTTTAACACGAAAAGCCTTATGCGGATAAAAAAATTAATTTGCTATTTCAATTAAATCTTAGCAGCAACACTGTGCAACGCGAGAAAAGTAAAATTGCACTCCGCGGCCATCATCCTCTCCCGTTCCGGAAGAAATTAAAAATATAAATAATAGCCGGCCGAAAAAGATTTACTAGGCAGGCGAACAAAGCTCGGGAGATTCAATTAGAAAGTAATTAAAAGAGGCAAAGCACTTTCTCAAAGCCTCAACCGCGCCCGCGTAACTTTTGCCCGGGCGCGCTCGCGATGTAATATACCCGTCGCGCAATAAATTAATAAAACGAGCGCTCGCGTTAATTTGGAAAGAGCGAGCCCCCGCTCGCCGTATACCGGGGCTTCGTAATTAAGAGGAAAACTATCTTTCTCTCTCTCCCGCATGTCGCTTCACTCCTTTTTTCCGGTAATACCGGGGCAGCCAGCCGCGCGCGCTCGCGGGGCTTACGGGCGCGCGAAAGACTCGAGGAAAGCCTCCCAGCCGGGGGCTGCCGCGCCGCGTCGTCCCGGCATATCGATCACGCTTATGAATTCCGGATGAAACTTGTAATCGTGTTTGTTTTAATTAAAACCGCGCCGCGTGCATCCCGCTCATTAAGACTTCGTCGGTTAAGCTTTATAGCGCGTGCCGGCGCCTTTCGCGTAATTCCTCTTTGGCGCGATTTCCCATCACTTCTGAAGTCAATTTTCTTCAAAATTTAACAGATTCACTATGGAAGTTTGTTGATGGTGGTTGATGATGGTTTGTCCGAGCCCCTCGAGTCAATGAAGTCGTGGCTTATCTGTAAATGTTATTAAACTATAAAATAATAAGAAATGATATTTAAAAATAATATTAAGGACGTTAAAAGAAACTCAATCTTTAAGCAGTATTTAAAATAAGTTAAAAAAAAATACGTAATAAAACAATTTTCATGGTTGGACCTTATACAATAATTTTTAAAGAAATTAAAACTACTATTTACTGTTTTTACTAAACAAACTTTTTACAAACATTTTACACTGTTTTTTAGGTACGTTTGTTTCTTTTAAAATTGCAATTACTTGACGTTTAAAACTATACGTCACGAGACGTATGTTTGATGAATGAAATTGAATTAAGAGTATAAGACAAAAATATTCTCTTTATACAATAGTTCATACAAAGGCATTGAAGTCAATGTCGCTACCCTGCGAATTGAATAAACCGTAAGGGAGCGAACAAAAGCGTAAAAGACTGACGATATGACAAATACGATGTAAAATTTCTATGCCAATAATGTTATTATACTGTTATTTAATTAAACGAATTTTAGACGAAAAAAAGGTTCATTTCAAACTGCATTAATAAAATACGCTTCATAACGTATTAAAAATCTTTTACTGGGCAGCCCTTTGATACGCCTTACTGGTGCCCTTGGCCCATTATGTCTAGCTCACAACTATTCATTTTACTGTTCTATTTTACATTCAAGTAGCATATAAGTAAGAAAAATGTATTTTTAATTGTTAACAATTATCAAATCATTTTAAGATCTTTCAGCCTGACAAATGTGATTCGCACATCTTAAGTACGTTAGGTTTTGAAACGATACAAGGGGTACAGCTTTCATGCGTATAAATTTAAAATCCCAGCAAATCCCATGACGTGCTCCGTTTGACATAATCCAAACAACCCGCAAAAAATTCTCCCCCGCTTCACCGTTCGTCTTTCTCATCTCCACCCTTTTAAAAGCCTACAGTGGCGCGTCGAACCCTACGGCGGTATTTAATGTCACTTTAGATACAACGCAAAATAGTGTAAAATCACTGGGATTACACCGCGGGACGCACTGCTCCTTCTCGAATCATTAAAGGATAATCTTAAAAAATGATTTGTACACAGCATGCAGAGTTTTAAGTTAGATTAATAGCTTAGTCCCTTTCTTAAACCTTTTGATAATTGCTTTTTTTGTTATAGTCTATTTCACGGATGTGTGCAAAACTCTTCAGTTTAATCTGCATAAACAATTTTTTTTCTAATTTATTTATTTACCTAATATGAAAAAATCATCATTGTATTTATCGACTATTGGTGGGTTAACGTAAGTTGATCGCATGAAACCTATTTTACCGACAGCAGACATGCAACGCATTCATGTCGCATTCTACATTACGCTGATATTGATGGAGATTTTAAAAAACAATTAAAATATTGCACAATATAAGTTCAATATTAAGTTAAAAATTGTTAAATGTTATGCAATGAAAAAATATTTAACGCAATAAAAAAAGCCAATTTATTTTATTTAATACACGATTTATTTTTTTAACACGCATTTTCCATAAATATATTTATATCAATATTCATCACCGCATATACTTATTTTTTTCTTCCATATATATAATATTTTCTTCCATAATATTGGAAAAAAATCTCGCTCGTACAACTTGATTAATATCTTTAATTTTGTACCAGTTTGATAATCATCACAATTAAAGAATTTTTCAGACTACGAGTCCTTGTTATCGTTTTATCCACGTACATTATTTTTTAGAGACGTGGAAAATCTTTAGATTTCTTTTAAAAATAAAACTAAAAATTTATATTTATTAATACTGGATTTTGAATTTGTGATGACAAAAGTGTCACAGTGTAAAGTATAAGAATGCATTAATTATTGGAACTTTTTTATTGATATTTTATTATGAGTGGAATTAAAATGTTAAATCACGAATTAATAAAACAGTTTGAAATCATATAAGTACAGACCTTATTTTATTCGTATGTACGTGAATAAAAGTAATAACAATGAAACCTCACAGAAACTGAAAAAATCTTTTAATCGAACTTATACAAATCTAAAAACAACGACTTTTTTCAGCGATGCTTATACAAGTCTCTCAGTCTCTCACTCGTTCTCTCTATCGAATTACACTCTGTCTTGACAATTTTTTTTTTTTTTGTTTTCTTTGCTCGCTAAACTCTTGTCCCGCAAGAGCAAACACAATTGTATATTTTACTTAACGATTTACACGGATAATATCGAGCACACTCTACAATTAATTTAAGAGTAATTTTTTTTTCTTATTTATTTGGTTTTACAGAGAACAGCGCTTACATAGTTTCTGCTTAATAACTCTTCACATTTTGCGCTAGTGGTCAGACAGTTGCTTTGACGATTTTACACAACTACCAATGTATAAGGGGAAAGGCAGTGCAAGCATTAGCGTTACTACGTATGATTGTTTTCTCTGCAAGATTCGAACGCTTTTGAGAGCTCATATTTTAACAGTATTTTGAAGGAGGTTCTATAAGATCGCGTTTGAACACATCGTTACACTACTGTTTATAGAAAAAAAGATACAGTAGAAAAGTGCGTTTACGACTAGTAAAGGATTTTTACTAAAAACTTTAATAGTGCAATTTAAAAGGAAGTAGTATTAAAAATATATTCCAATAAAAGTATGAGTTATACAATTGAAAAATTATGTGAAGAAAGATAAAAGGAGGAGGAGGATAATACGAAAAAAACGCGGTCCTTCTAGCTCTGGGAAAAGAAATGGATAATTCAAAGGAAGTATTGAGTGTTAGTAATAAAAAGCTGTCTTGATGTTGACATCCACGTAGCGCAATTATGGGGAAACAATTCACAACATTAATATTATTTTAGTCTATCTAACCATCACAGCAATACATGTGAACATCTCCAAGTATCCACGTTGCATATTCAACATCATACAAATTTATCTCTTATTCATCTAGACGTTAAATAATTTTTAGACTTAATTATTAGTTCACATACGAGACTCTACGGTTATACTCATTTACAGCCTGCGTATCGATAATATCGACCATTGATTGTACGGTTAGGATCTGTGCTGAGCACGATTTATTTAAGCAATCACATTAATCAATTATCCTAAATTATATTATCCTAATCTCTGTAAAAAAGATCGCTAGCCGCGCAATCTAATATTTAAAGTCGAATTTTTTCTCTATAATTAGGTTTACTTAATTTCGCCATAACTGTTCAACTATTGTTTTAACAATGTACAGGAAATTATTTTCAACTTTATATTTTTGCATAATTTTAACGTATCTATATATAATATTAATTATTAAACTTAATCATCACATATCTTCAACGTAAACAATATATATTTACTAATTCTAATAACGCAGGAAAATTCTTGTATTAAAAGAAATCTTCCTTAAAACGTCTATGAAGATCATTGAAAAAATTATGAAAAAATTGTAATCGTCTTATAAAATACCATGCTCAAAATCTCCCGGAGAATCTTATGGAGATTTAACCACACAGTTTCCAGCACGACAAATATCATTTCTCCAAAAAAATTTTTGCAGTGTTATGTTGTCATCGTAAATGTTATGAGAAAATATTCTCACTGTTGAAATATTGTATTACAGACTGGCAGAAAATTAAATGGTATTATGTCACAGCGGTAGAAATATTATCAGCTTTTTTTAAATAGACTAATATGACAGTACTAATCTATTTTCTCGGGTCTTTCAATATGGCTAAAAATCAAGTAAAGATTTTGTCACAAAATATGTAACATTGTATCAGTTGAGCAGTAACCTCTTATCTCATTCCAGTGTCATCGGACACACTATGGTATTTGATAATAAATGGTCGCCAATAATGTATCTACTTTCTGCAATTATAAAGTCCACTCATAGACCACTTTATTTAAAAATTATTCTGTTAATATATCTCCTATCAAGGTAGAAGTGAAAAAAAAAAAAAAAAAAAAAAAAAAAAAAAAATTACGGGGTATGCCATGAATACGTTTTTAGATAGAATAACAAAATATAAATTCGAATCACCTAAATATCTTTTAATAATATAATTTGCATTGAGATCAACAGCATTTGTGGTTTTAATAATTACTAATAAATTAAACATATGCATGTTTCAGATAAAAACTATTCAGTGGACGGTGTCAAACTAAGATACATGCTTTAATAAAAGTACAAGAATAAAAACACCTGTTACTAATTTTTTCAATCTCTTATTAACTACACCATTTCTAATATTAACTTACTGTACAATTATTATATTTGCAGTTACAAAGTGTGCTCCAGCATATTAATTAATGCTGCTTTTTACTTAGAAATTGAGCCTTGTATAATTGTAATAATAATCTAAAGTTTTGCCAAGCTTCGGCTACTCAATTACTCTAAAAGTATTCCGACTGTGCGTGCAGTTATGAAGTCATGTATTTTCTTAGATATTTACTTAGGAGGTCGATTTGAATCATTGCATGAAAAAATATAAAGAATATATTCCTTTAGAGTTATACATTACGTAATTTTTTTCCTATGATTAAATGCAAAGCAAACTAAGAGCATTTGCAATGTTAGTCATGTAATGCATTTTTTGATTGTATTGAAAGACGATAAAGCTTGATGGATGTTCACTAAAATCCCCGCATTTTTAATTGTATAGTGAAATCTGAAATATTGTTGCGATATTATTTTTGCAGAAATAATTGATTTTTTTTATATCTAAAACATTGTTTCATAATTATTTTCCACTGATATATATTTATACATATGACTTATAATATATGCATTTATTATAATGCATGCTTATGTTACTAAAAACTAAATTCTTTTCTTACATACCTAATTTATCCTATACCTTATTTTAACAATTCTTTTACTATTTAACATTGACTTCACAGGAGTAAATATGCAATTTTCATTTTCGTCTTAAATACCAAAGCTTCTTTTTAATTCATTTTTTTTGTGCGCAGCAATCAACATTACTCTCGGAAAAATGTTCCTCTTTATTTGAATTACTTTATGTTGAAAATATTCTTCTTTCCGGTATATATAATTATTTCTTGTAACTTATGTACAAATTTTGAATGTATTTTTATGGAAGATTTTTCCGAGTGCATACCTAAAGACACCCTAAATTAGACTTAATATTTTATAGTTCATCAGCGTTAGCAAATATTATCTCGCATCCTAAGGATTTTCTTAGTTTGCAAACGATTATTTTACTCTTTATACCATTATTTGGTTACATCCTTATCTTATTTTCGTAAAATATAATCTAATGTAACTTGCATTCACTGTATTGACAGTTGTATAGCAGCAGCGTTTATTTATCTCTATTATTATATTTAAACACGAAGGTCTACCATTATCCCATAATACTAATGAGATAAATATTCTTGGAATGATTCAAAGTTTTTAGTATGAAAATTTTTTGCATTTTACAAAAAGATCAAATCATTTATCATAATATTTTTTATCAATATTGTCTCATTTATCCAAGAATATTTAAAGTATTTTTCTAAATTATAATCTACTTTATGATCATTATTATCAATCATCCCTTACTTACTAATCTCACGGTATATTTTATTGTCCAATTTTGGAACATTACTTATAATTAATTATTGTCTGTTCACACAGTATTGTCAGATATTTATTAATTTTTATTTCTTCTTTCGCTTCTAACTACAAAACGTTGCCTGGATACTAAGGAAAACGATTACTGTCTGCTTTTCCCATTCTTTTAATTTTTAATTTTTCAATGTTCCAATTCGTTAAGTTACTTTTTGTTTCGATTGTATAGTTTTGTACCTGTTCAATTATTTTTTCACAGTATGATGGAAAAAATGTTTACTAAAATATATTTATAGACAAAAATATTGTTACAAAATAATAAAGGTAAATAGAATACAAAAAATCATACACTGAGAAAATAATCTAGAAAAAGTTACTGCAAATTATTGAAATTTGAGGATATGCTTAAAAAATGTTACCATAGTTTTTAGAAAAAATGCACTTTTCATCCATAAAATATGGTAATTTTTCTTCCTCACTTTAAAAAAAATGCTGTACATTTTTCCGTTTATTTTCTCTACTGTGTATATTGTGTATGGTTATAGGTACAAGTTAAGCTCTACTGAAAAATTCTAAATGATGTTTCACCTAAAGTCTTTCAGCAGCGCCTATTACCAAATTTCACTAAATTCACATATCCTGCCAATATTTTAAAGAAGACTTTGCATCGAGGTTATTGTCGAGCAGAATTTACTAACAATACTTGTTATAGTCATTTGATATCACTTAAAAAAAGTTTAAGCGATTTTATAATAAGGCTTTCCTAGGTTTTACAAACAACAAATTCTTCGTATAAAGTATTTCAGTTAAAAAACTATGTATTTTAGAGTGCTGATCAAAAAAGTGCAGGTGCAGTGATTTTTCATTTCAATTAATATCCCTAGAATTCAGTCAACATCGTCTTTCCTTACACAGATAGCCGCTACAAGGGTGAATATTATACGAGTAACAAGAATGCTAACCGTATTATAGTTCAGTAAGCATTATATTCACATGCTCGCAGTTCTCAGAAAAAATACAATTTGTCCAAATTTTGTTTTCTTATAAACAAATTTTTTAATTACCTACAGTATGCGGATAGACTTTTTTAAATTGTTCTCTTACACGACCAATTATTTAAATAATAAATAATATACTATTTTGATAGTATTTAATTAATATAATATCAATTTTTGATGAGCTTTTTTCTGAGTCACTATATTTTACTACGATGTTGCAAAAGTATATTTCAATACTTAGTACATTGTAGTTATGTATCTAATATCTGGCTTACAATAAAACTAAGTATATTTTTTAACACAATCACATTATATCGCATATTAAATTTTACTCGGTTCAGTACATACTAAATTTTTTTACATTGGAAATACTATCTTAAGCATTTATCTATATGGGGATTCAATGCATTTCATGCAATATAAATAATCATGAGAATTTCTGTAAGTTGACAACTTCCAAACATCCGTCGATAATTTCTTATTCAATCGAGTGCTCAGGAGTTGATAACTCAGAGAGATTGTAATAGACCACTTGGTGGAGTATCATGCAGCATTTCATATTCCGTCAAAATCTAGGAAATACAAAACTCTTTTTAGTCGCATCTTATGCGCGATTTTTATATATTTTGTTTGGAAATTTACTTATATAGTTTTTTTTTTTAAATACTTGGTATCATTATCATTTTTTGTATGCATTAGTACCAAAAGTATAATCAATTCCCTATAGAGTACTGCCACAGACGCTCGTTTATCTGAACTTTGCTATTACTTAATTAGGATTAAACCTTTTGCGGGCGTTTATTCTCCTTCGGATAAATACGCTTGTATGTATAAACACATGGATACTTGCAGATTTCTTTTTTATAATATAAATAAAACGTTGCAGTACGGCAATAATCTTCTGTTTTTCTTCATTCAAAATATTCTTATAAACTGTGTTTAATAAAATGTTCAAAGTTGCGGTGCTCCATAGTGTAACATATGCATCCTCCAGGCACGCAGACATTTAGGTAACAGAAAGGTTCTTTTTATACCTTTTTTCTGCAAATACCCACATATTTCCATATCTACATCGCTCAGTTACTATATGTTTCCATTTATTTCATATTTTAGATCGCAGAGCCCTTACACCTAAATTTTCCTTATGTCGGTACACAGAGCCAACTGTAGCAAACTTGTTAGTGTCGTGCTTCAAGTTTCATAATAATTCACGACAGTGTAGATATATATGCGTATATACGAAATCGCAAAAGGATGATTATTGATTTAAGTTGATTCGTTTTACGTGTAGGCCAGTCAATAGGGAATGAAAGGTATATGTTGCATGTCAATAGTACCAACGGATCAGAGCCAAAGCCAAATCACGAAGGACAGTGCAAACAATGATCTGCCAGAAATTCGA